>PGFW01017055.1:12414-23342 GCA_003123925.1 Haematobia irritans | reverse complement strand
TTCTTTTCCTCTGTTGGTTAAGCTACAAATTCTACAAATTTTGGTAGATTTTTTTTGAGCTTGAGTGCCAACCGTGGTCTTACTCCCACTTTCATGAAGCTCTGTTTGAGCTACGTTAGCTAACGAAATTCTAAACCATACTATAGACATATCTATCAACTTGCAGTAGAGTACATAATAAATGTGTCCTTGTCCAACTTCTTTCCCATGTATTTGTATAATAAAATAATTTTTTCTCTGAACTCCTTATAGCTATTTGTCCAGTAAAGTATTCAACGAGAATATGATTCTTTTAAAGCAAATCAAAAGGCATCAAAGTAAACTTTAACAAAATGTTTGCTTACCATTGCTCGAAAAAAAAAAATTATGATGTAATTGAAAAGGCGAAGAAAAATAAATTACGTTACATTCGATAGAACTCATTAAAATCATCAATAGCGGAAAAGTACACAATATATGATAGCAATCTCCTAAAAAATATGTGTTTTTCTCCCTAAAATATACTATGAACTTGACTTTTTGTATGGCAACTAAGCTTTAATAGAGATTTCATAGAAATTTCACAAGCACCAAATTTACAAGTGCTCTTTTAAGGGGAACTCATTGATGAGAATAATTTTCATAGGAAAAAAAACACAAAACCATTTCTCAAAGTTAAATTAGTCAGACATTTCTCGCAAATATAAATTCAATCGCAATAGCAACGCATTTAATTGAAGCTTTTAATAAAGAAATCCCATCAACTAATTGCCAATAATTTAATTTCAATCTCCTTGGATATTTCATCCCCTAGTTGTAGAATTTTTTCTATCGTCCTACTATATGGTGCCTTAAAATATGCTTTAAAAATTTCAAAATCAAAAGGAAAAGTTATTTTTTTTTATTTTAATTCACTGTGCAACTTGCCAAGGCCAATAAGAGTATATTTGAATTTTTCTGTGTTTATTCAATCATGGGAAAATAGTGATATGCATAGTAAATCGATTTTTTGCGAACTTTTTATACAACATTTTAATTGGGATGATGCTCAATTCGAGCAACATGGATTACAGCTTAAAAATATGCTTTGATTTTCACACAATCCATTAAATGGGATTGGATAACAATTTTAAAAATAGTGATTTAATTCAGTTTATTCCAAATTCTTCATTTTATTAGGTAGAAATTGGGTATTTGTATAGTACTACAACAACAACAATATGTATATGTCATGACTTTGTATTTGTGAGAACAGTAAGTGACACACCAATTTATAAAATAAATGAGACATTTCATATAGCCGAGACACCTTTTGTGATCCACTTTGGAAACTCTGCCAATCAACAACAGATATTCAAATATTAAGTAGGCCTAAAATTATGCCATAGATTGTTGTTAAATATTGAAATTGGAAGAAGTTTTACATTGTCCCTTTTCCAAAATTAATTATGTTAATAAAATTAAAACCAAATAAACACCACATTTTTATCTCTACTCTCAAATCTAATTATCCTAAACTTTAGATTATCATTTTTGTTTTTTCATTCATCGGAAAAAGGTTAATTAAATATTTTTCGAAAAAAATAACAAGGTTGGCTGATAAAGTCCGCCGTTCTAACAAAGAAAAACACATTTTTTTTGTAAAATTTCGGTTTTTATTATTCAACATAGTTCCCCTTCAAGAGCGGTACAACGATTATAACGACCTGTACCAGCATTTTTTGATAAGCCATTTTTTGGTAATACTCCTTCGGTTTTGCCTCAAAATAGGCCTGCAGTTTCGGCGATCCAGCATGCTTCATTGGCAGCCCCAAATTTTTTTCCTGCGAAGCATGCCTTTTGAGGTCCTGAGAACAAGAAAATAAGTCCCGCTGGGAGGCCAAATCTGTGGAGAAAAGCGGTGGTGGGAAGCAAATTCGAAGCCCAATTCATAAATTTTTGCCATCGTTCTCAAATGACTTGTGGCACGGTTGCGTTGTCTTGGTGGAACAACGCCTTTTTTTTCTTCTTCATATGGGGCCGTTGTGCCGGCGATTCGACCTTTCAAACGGCTCACAATACGCCATATAAATAGTCAGCTGTTGATGGGTTTTTCTCTTTCTCAGATATAATCATAAAAATTATTCCCAGCGCATCCAAAAAAACAGAAGCAGCGGACTTTTGAGTCTTTCCACGCGTTGCGGAGACGGTTTCACCGGTTCGCTGTCAGCACTCAGCCGAACTGTCGATTGGACTCAGGAAGTGTAGTGATGGTAGCCATGTTTCATCATTGTCACATATCGACCGGAAAAACTCGGTGTATTACGAGTTAACAGCTGCAAAACAACCGTCAGATCATCACACGTTGTTGTTTTTGGTCAAATTTGAGCTCGAGCGGCAACCCTGTATTGCACAGAGCTTCCGGCATAATCCAATAGTGATGAATGATAATGACCAACACGTTCCTTTGATATCTTTTAAGGACTCTGCTATCTCGAATCAACTTCATTTTAGGTTATTCAAAATAATTTGGTGGATTTTTGATGTTTTCGTACGGTATACACACCCGTCTTTCGGGCGTCCACATGCGTTAACCAGTCCTCCGTGCCTCATTTCGATCACGCTGAAATTTGCCATACGCAAATCAATTTATTGTTGATTTCCCTGGGGCCCAGAGTCAGGAAACTCCATTAATCAAAGCCAAAGTTTTTTGAGATTTCACCGTAATTTTTTCGCCGTTCAGAAAACAGTATTTTAATCAAACACACGAAATATTCCTTTTTTCCATTTTTTTTCACAATAGACAAAAGTTGCTTCACAAATACGTCTAATTCGCTCACATACTACAACAATTGAACTTACATGACGTCAAATGTTTAACACGAATCATATTTGAAGGTTGGTACTATATAAAAAATAATATGCATTTATATACAAGCGACACCATCTATGTGTCAGACCGGGGACTTATCAGCCAACCTGTTATTTATGAAATATATTAACTGAGGATATTCATAATACTTTCAGCGAATTTAATTAATGGCGTATTGCAATGATATAATTTAATTTCCCGACTATCGGAATTAAAATCAACAATGTGTCAGTTTTAATTATTATACTAACATATAATGGAGTAAGCTTTACATTACAATTATACAACAACGACGGAATTTAATGAGAGAATTGTGGATAAAGCTTATTTGTTTTGCGGATAAATGTAGTAATTTTCGAAAATAGATTAAATTTTTAGCACTTCATAAACATTTCGCAGTCTATAAAGATGCTGTATGAGTTATTAAGAAAGCCGCTTTACCACTCAGATAAATACTAAACCGAGCACCCAAAGAAGAGAAAAAATCCGCACCATATGTAACAAAAACGATCCGCCATATTTCAGTCTGCCACCCAAAACCAAGGCCTAACATATGCTACAAAAGTTTTTTGAAAATTTTTAGAATGTGGGCTTGCCTACAGCATGTGTCAAAGTCATTTATTGGTAAACTGGAAATTTTGTCTATTGTTATTCATTCATTGGAAAATGTTTAATCTGTCGAATTTTTAAGCAAAAAATATTTATGCAATGTTTTTAAATTGCCATATACATGATGGTTTGGTAATGAACTAACATCATGGCTTAAGAACAAATTAAACGGTAATGATAAAATGAATTTGCAGACCTATCAAAAATTAAAATTCATTGTACATTCAAACTTGGAATCATCAACGATTGAGGATATGGCCTAAACTCTGTGGACTTCAAGGTGACCAATATATGTAGGGTGAACTGAAATATATGATTTGTATGGTGTAATTTTTGCCCATCAAGCAATAGTCATTTTTTGGCAACAGAATGGTTAAGGCTCAGAGAGTTCTAACCATAGCTTTGAAGTCCAGACAAAAGAAGGATTTCGTTTATTTAAATAAGCGATTTCATTATTAAGCTAATCTAGATAAATTAATTTAATCTCAAGCTATAAAGTGTTAATAATAATTGGACCTCAGATGAAGCAGACTGAATAAAAATATTCGCGGCCATGTTCCCATATTCCGGAATGCGCAGATTGAGATACTCAGCGGACATAAAATTCAATTTAAATTTTTGAACTTCGTGTTAAAGAAAACTATATTGTTAAAAGAATTAAAATTTGAATGTTTTAGGGTTAAGAATATATCGCGAAATGGAAATTTTGCGATTGGCGATTCCGAATATCGGAGCATACCCCATTTTAATTTACTAAAATTCCGTAAATTACTTTAATATAAAAACTATAATAATATAAAAGACAAATTTAAATATAATATAATAAGACATTTTTCTTCAATATAAAAATATTTTAATTAAAAGAAAATTGTTAAGCAAAATATTTTTTTTTTGTTTTCATTAAATTTAGGACATGAATCTTGGAAATGAGCTTCCCCGTTAATGTCATAGGTCTTTGAAATAAGACAATGTTTTCTTAAAAGCTGATTTCCCTTGTGATAAATAATAAATGAGATCTCTATCGTAATTTTAATTTTATGGTGCCTAGATTTAAATCTAGATATCTAATAAATATCTTTATTTTAAAGAAACCGAATCTTTGGCTCGGAATCATTATCAAAATCCTTAAGGATCCAAGTAAACTTATTTTTAGGTGAAGGTCAGTATTCCAACTCGACTAACCATTTGGAATTGGAAGAATGGAAAGTGAATTGAATAGCGTAATAGGTACTTATTATGAATTTGTCAAATTATTATAACTCATTCAGAGAGCGTATTTATGATTAAGTCGAGTGAGTTTAACTGTAGTTTCCAGAGCCGTATATGTTCCACAGACTAGTCTTAATGGCACTCTTGGACAAATTGTCAGTAAATGACTTGCATAACGTAATAGGTGGACGCTTATATATATATATATATATATATATATATATATATATACTTATATAATATAATATATATATATAGTATAATATATATATATACTAATATATATATAATAGCTATATATATATATATATATATATATATATATATATATATATATAGTAATATATATATATATAATATATATACTATATATATATATATATATATATATATATATTATATATATATATATATATTATATATATATATATATATATATTATATATATATACTAATATATATATATATATATAGTCCTGGGTCGTGGTGAAATTCTGAGTCGATCTGGTACATGGTGTTAGTATATGGTCTCTAAATTGACCCATTGCCAAAAATTGGTCCTTATCGGTGCATAATTATATACAGCCCCCATATAAAGCGATCACCAGATTTTTATAAGAGACCTCCGGAGCCCCTTGGAACAGCAAAATTCATCCGATTCGGTTGAAAATTGGTATGTGATGTTAGTTATGGTATCCAACAACCATGCAGGAATTGGTTCATATCAGTCCATAATTATATATAACCGCCATATAAACCGATCCCCAGATTTGACCTCCGGTGCCTTTTGGAGGCACCGATCAACCGATCTGGTTGAAATTTGGTACGTGGTGGTAGTATATGATATTTATCAACTATGCCAAAAGTGGTCCATATCAGTCCATAATCATATATAGCCCCCATATAAAGCCGATCCCGAGATTTGGTTTTGGAGCCTCTTGGAGGAGCAAATTTCATCCGAGTCAGTTGAAATTTGGTACATTGTGCTAGTATATGGCCGTTAACAACCATGCCTAACTAGGTCCAAATCGGTCTATAGTTATATATAGCCCTCAGATAAATCGATCCCCAATGACACAAAAATTGGTCCATATCAAGTTCATAATTGTATATAGCCCCCATATAAGCAACCCCCATATTTCAATTCTGGCTCCCTACGTACCGTGCAAAAGTCCATATCGATTCGTAATTATTTGTAGACTTACCTACACATACCTTTTTTGTCTAATATATACCATGTATGGACTAACTTACAATTTAGAAAACGATTTAAGATACCACAACCCAAGTAATTCGATTGTGGATGACAGTCTTTCGTAGAAGTTTCTAGGCTATCCATGGTGGAGAGTACATAAGATTCGGCCTGGCCGAACTTACGGCCATATATACTTGTTTTTTTCTGGAGTAGATAGTCCTTTCCCCCGGAGGGCCTTCTGCGATTATGCTTTTACACTTTAACCACAGAAACAGATTATTGCAGCCGGCTGACGATGATCCCTGCTATTGGCGTAATATGTACTTATTACGAATTCAGTTTTTTCCTGAAATGATCGAAATGATTTATACCTAAAAATTATCCCTTATGTAGAATACATCACAAAGGGTGAATGTACAATTAACTGCCCTGTACTCTATCAGTAGGTACATATTACGAATCCTCGTAATGAACATAAACTGTGCCACTCTTCTGAAGTAATTGTTACTCTATCACACATCACACACTTAGTTCGAATTTAATGTCAAAATTGCCCCTCGTTTGATGTAAACCATTGAAACTTTCTGTGTAATAGGTACTTTTTATGGATTTATTGTAAGGTTGTATATTCATAGAACGCGTGGGGGAAGTGAAAAGAAAACTTCCTTAGTTCAACTATTGTTTGAGGCCGAGTAAGAATTAATGCCTTAAAATGGCTGATCACTGGATTGACATATTATATGATTGATTGAAAATCCATACTCATATTTTATTTCAATATTTGCCAAAAAGTCCTTATTATGGCTCATATCTCAAATGCACATCACGGCAAAAAGTGGAATAGAGAAAATAATTCGATTAGATTAACCTCGACGTGGTGGTAAAATATACACCTTCAACACGTGTTTTTTGTGATAACAATACGACTTATGAAGCAAAATACCTATTAATTTTGGAAAGTACTTATAACATTGCGAAATATTGTTTTATTTTCATTAAATATAATGTGCTCTAATCAAAACTTGTAATATTGATACAAAAAAGTATACTTTAAAAACAAAAAACATTACTTAAAAGAGGGGTCAAATTTACCCCACGTCACAAAGTACGCAAACAAAGTTTCACCTCACCAGTTAAAGGTTAAGTCGTACCCGTCTATCATACCAGGTATTGCATGTCTTCAATTAATTCAATCACAAAATAATCCAATTAAATTGGCTGGCCCCGAATGCTGCAAACACCGAAACGCTGTACTCAATTGAAAAATGACCAACACATTTTTTCTGTGTATATAGGAGAATTGCAAATGAGTTGCCACAGTTCCCAAACTAAAAAAATTATCAATAGTTTCATGCTTTTGATAAAACAAGGAGCTAAAAACTTTTCTTTAAAAATACATCTTACACCTTAGTCACAACTTAATCCTCGGGTTTTCATAAAATCTTGACTGTACGCCAAAGTTTTTGATTGTCATAAGCAAAAAGCATTTTCCAATTATGCACTAAAACTTGGGCATTTTCAGCTACCACAAAAACTATGTCATTCTTATGGAAAAAATTGTGCATTTTATGAAAAATCTAAGAGCATCTGTTCTATATGTTTTATTTTCATAGAACGAAGAGACTTTTACGTTATCATAATTCCCAAAGAAATCAGATCCCCTCTCATATATGCAAAAAGTTCATGACACCAACTATTTCTTCTAAAGAAATAAAATCAAGGAAATCTTATTCTTGGGTATGCAGTCGCAACCACAAAAGTTTAATGGATAAAAGAAAGATACCAAATGCAATTTTGGTAAATACCAAATGTCGAAATCATCATATGGTCAATATAAACTTGACGGATTTTCTTCAATTTGCATTTAAAAAACCTGAACACACCTCATTTTGAAGGTGTGTGTGTGTGTAGAATGTTGCTCCTATTTTGATTTTGGAATTCACTCTTCAAGCAAGAAGAGCAGCGTATCAAAATTTTGCTCGCGCATCGCGAAAATCCGAGCTACTCGCACGCAAGCTGGCAAAATCGCTAAAAGTTGCCAAATCAACCGTTACAAATGTAATTAAAGTGTTTGGGGAACGTTTGTCGACGGCCAGGAAGTCTGGATCGGGGGGAAATCGAAAACCGGAAGCCGCTGAGACGACAAAGAGAGTTGCCAGTAGTTTCAAGCGAAACTCTAACCTCTCTCTCCGAGATGCCGCAAATAAGCTGGGTGTATCGTCTACAACCGTGCATCGAGCCAAAAAACGAGCCGGACTATCGACTTACAAGAAGGTAGTGACTCCAAATCGCGATGATAAACAAAATACGACGGCCAAAGCGCGATCCCGGAGGCTGTAAACGACGATGCTGACGAAGTTTGACTGCATGGTAATGGACGACGAAACCTACGTCAAAGCCGACTACAAGCAGCTTCCGGGACAGGAGTTTTATACGGCAAAAGGAAGGGGAAAGGTAGCAGATATTTTCAAGCACATAAAACTGTCAAAGTTCGCAAATAAATATCTGGTTTGGCAAGCCATCTGTACCTGTGGCTTGAAAAGCAGCATTTTCATAGCTTCCGGGACTGTCAACCAAGAAATTTACGTGAAAGAGTGTTTGAATAAACGTCTGCTGCCTTTCCTGAAGAAACACGGTTGTTCCGTACTGTTTTGGCCGGATTTGGCATCTTGCCATTACGGTAAAAAGGCCATGGAGTGGTACGCCGCCAACAACGTGCAGGTGGTTCCCAAGGACAAAAACCCTCCCAAACGCCAGAGCTCCGCCAATTGAGAAATACTGGGCTATATTGTCAGCGGAACCTAAAGAAGAACCAAAAAAAAAACTGCTAAGGACGAGCAGCAGTTCATGGCAAACTGGCTTTCTGCGGCGAAGAAGGTGGACAAGGTGGCTGTACAAAATCTGATGGCAGGTGTCAAGCGTGAGGCCCGGCAAATTCGAATTTGGAAAAGCGAAAGCCTAACTGAATATTTTTCCTGAATTTTATACTAATTGAACTTGAAAAAGAAATTTAATTTGATTTTTTAAATAAACGATTTCACCGATTTACACGCGTTTTCCCTTGACCAAATTTTGACCGTATCACCCTTTAAGTACATTTCGGGCGAAAGATATATGAATCTTAATGTGAATCGATTTCTTCCAAAATCAGTTAAGAGCTGAAAACTGTCTCCTAAATTTTGTCCATATTTGAGAGGTGTCCAGTTATGAGAGGTTAATTTTATTGTGTTCACATAGCAAACGTCCCTAGACAACTGTCCACTTTTGGGAGCACACAAAAAATATTTTTTGTCATAGAAATGATAGTATCATTTAAAAAATTAATTTAAAGTCAATAAAAAAATTAATTGATCCATTTAAACAATTAATTGATACTATTCATTTTTGTGATTGATGTTTGTTTCAATTAAAATATTTGTGGAATCAATTAAATTTTTAATTGAATATTTTTAAAAACTCAATTAAACTTTAATTGGAAACATTTTCGTGAAATTTTTCTTCTTTGAGGTGTCCGGTTTTCATAGTGTCCAAATTTGAGAGGTGTCACTGTGCTAAATTGGAAGTTGATTGGACCAAAATTGCGTCGTGGACTTTAAATTACAAAAATGTTGTCTTAGACATACGGATATGGTTACCAGCAAAAAAATGCGTCTCCAAAAAGGTAATTAAACATGTTCTTTTTGGATCCGGAAGTGGTGCAAAATTGACGCAGAAGCGATGAATTTATCATGGGCTTGTCATAGGAGGGAAGTTCTCCATTTCAACAGCCGATGCACTGAATTTGGATGACTTCTTTAGGTGTGATCCGAATTCAATGTTTTGTATGTAAATTAAAAAATTCTGTGATATGTTACTACCAAAATGGTATCAAAAATTGAAGGTCGTTATAATCGTTGTATTACTCTTGAAGGGAACTATGTTGATTAATAAAAACAATTTTTGACAAAAAAAAATGTGTTTTTCTTTGTTAAGGTGGGTACTATGTTCGGTTTTCGAGTTGAAAATCACTTTATTTTCGCGATTACTTTTCCTGAAATAATCAAAATTATAAATTAAAACCAAATATTCTGTAAAGTCTTGCCGAAATCTAGGGGAACGAGAAACTTCGCATCAATTGAGAATTTGTCTGCTTCATATTGAACTGTTTTAATAAAGTAACCGCGAAATTTCAACTCGAAAAGCGAACATAGTACTTACCTTTAGACCGGGACTTATGAGTCAACCTGTTATTTGAAACAAAAAAAGTTAAAAATATATCCATTAAAAGTATGTTTTTAAGTTATAAAAAATTGAATTAAAAGAACTTCCTGGTAGTTCAAATAAAGAACGTCATTGGAGTGCATCTTCTAGAAGTGCTTTTAAAGTTGTGCTTTGGAAGAACTTCAAATTTTTTTGTCTGGGTAGCATAAGCCCAGCCATAACATGTTTACACCCAAGCCAATGGCCATTTTCATAGTCTTCAGTATAGCTCTGGCGAGGAGAGATGACTTAATTTAGGTCTTTCCCTTTGCAAAGCAAATTATCTCTTCTCATAACTAAAAATCCCTTACCCCCATTTTCAGGAAGCTCCGCTAGTGCTGCGTTAGCTAACGAACTTTTAAACCGTACTATGGACATGTCTCTCATCTTGCCTATATATTCCATATGCCAATTAGGAACTTAATTGCCAAAAAATTTTCAGTTAAAGTTAACCGGAGAGAATATATTTCGATTTTACTTTCTGTTAACTGGGAGTTAAAGTCTAACGGAGATACATGAAAATGGTAGTTAATTTTATTTTTAATTCGTTTTGTTACTGCACTAATGAAGCAAACAAAAAATGTAATACTTTGTAAAATATATATGTATGACACATTTTATTACCATTGATATCTTTTGTGATATATATTTTTTTAATTTTCAGTTGAATAACTATTAAGGGAACCCCTAATTGATATTTTTCCTTTCTTTTTTTTATTTAAGAAAAAGATCCTGTTTGTATTAAAAAAATTGAACGAAAAAATTTTTCAACGAATAAATTTAATTATCATTCCTTTGTTCAGCGTTTTTTTCTTTAATGTATGTTGTTAAAATTTTCTCTTTATC
>PGFW01017042.1:12794-26501 GCA_003123925.1 Haematobia irritans | reverse complement strand
CGCTGGAGGATGAGGATGAGCTCGCGAAACCCTTCCACCACGTGGAAGAGGCCGACATGCTCATATGGCCCGATGAAACACTACGCATTGTGAAGGTACCGCCGAAGAATGCTAACTGATCGACTCACTACGCATGGACAGCGGCCAAAACTACTTCTGAAGATAGATGCGATCACTCACTCATGCTCAATCCTCCATCAGGGCTTATGATTATCCACAATTGTTCCATATATTGGCCACACGTAATTGGCGAGTCAACCAATTTTTCCATAGTTTCCAAATCTTCGGCACAAACAGCATTTTTAGAGTACGACACGATTTACCCCAAACTGGAGTCCTACAGCCGATTTAAAAAGCCGAATGCTTATAATCGTGGGAGCTTTCCATTTTTTCACGCAACCAAACCGCGATAGACAATTGGTAACCATTGAACAAAGTCAGACAAAACAAATCACGGAATCATTTTAGTTTTCTCTTTGGGGAAATAGTAAAGTCCTGAAACATGCGCAAAACAAATGATAACGTTTCAGCCTTTTTCGGATCCGTCTTTCATATAGATGTGGACCATCACGTGTATTTTCTGCATTGAGTTTCGAAAAAAATTCCTCTAATAACATAGAACGAGTGGTTCATCATGTTTGACTGCCCGGAGCCATTTGAGGACCGGGCAAATATAGTTCTGGACGTATGAGAGAGATATTTTATCGGAAGCGTTGTTGGAAGAAGAACACAGATTTGCCAGCCATCAGAGATTCCAAGGTCATTAAATTAGTCCACCAATTGTTCGTGATTTTAGAAAAGAGTTCTGTTAAGGGAAAGAAATTTTTAGAAATAAAATATTTGTAGATTTTTGTTTCAGTGCAAAAGCCTGGAAGGAAGAGGGAAAAAAGAAACGGATTGGAGATGTTATTTTGAGAAAACTTTAAATACAAACGCTTTTTCAAACGGTTTAATTTGGCTGAATTTTGTTTATGGACAAATATTTGTCTTCTATGCAGAGAGCGTAATTTTGGATTTTTATAATTATAAGTTTAGTGTAGTAGGTTATGGTTTAATTTCATTACTATGATAAAAATTTTCTGATTTATATCGAATTGAAAACTTCACATTCATTGATAAATCGGCAAAGGGTAGTCTTCTGAACCGTAAAAATTAAACTAGAAATGAATAGAAATTATTGGTTGTCTTATTCTTATTTTTATTTATTTAATTTCTTATTTTTGGTTTATTTTAGCAATTTAAACTTTAAAAGTTTCATTTGTGCTTGAAATTCGTTATGAAATTTGGTGATATCCAACACAGTACTCAAGTACTGCTAGCAAGAGTTAATACAACAGGTACTGTTAAACACTTATGACTAGAGAAAAATACACTGATGGTATTTACATTGACTTATATAAATAGTTCTATAATAATGTACATATGTACTGCTAGAAGATCAGCCACGCAGTAAACATATGTACTGTAAAATGTCATCTTCTGAGCAATAATATTCACTCAGACAGTATTTCTCATGTACTGTATAAATCAGTTTGTCTAACATTTTAACCTAAGTGTCTTGTAGCAGGAGCATGATAAAACATGTCTGTAAAAACTTTGAAAATATAGATACGACATATTGTAAATGTACTAGTACACATCGAAATTACTAATAATACTGTATAAATAACGTAATAATTTTTTTCTCACAAATCGCGTAGACGGCGAAGTCCATTACTAAATATTCATCTTTAGACAGCTATTTTCATGTACTGTATAAATCAATTCCTATAATACTGTAAATAAATACTATTACAAACACATAGTGGGAGAGTAGCGCACAAACTAAATTTGTCTACACTTATAAAGGTTCGTCAAGCTTCGAAACTAAATTGCGGAAAACTTAAACGTAATAATATTTCGAAACATTAACCTTTGAAAATAGTTGCATTCAAAAGGGCGTAGAAAAAAAACTTGTTATCGTGGATTGGAGTATGTGGAAATATTCAACTTCAAGAGCTGAATAGACAGGGTTGTATTTCAAGGAAGAACTCAGTTGAATTGCATGATGAATTGCATAGGTACCTATTACGTAATATAATCTCTGTTACGAATACAAACAAAAACCATCGACTGTTAACTCCAACATTGAATTATTGAAATTGCACAATAGGACAATTCAAATGGGCCGTAAGAGCCGAGGATTATTCGTCCAGATTTTTTCCAAAAGCCACGTCTAACAAAATGGATTCACAACCCGAAAAAGGTTAAGAAGCGGCCTTAAGAAATTGGCATAAAGTAAATCCATGTAAGTTCTCGGCAGAGTAGGGCACTTTCTATGGAACGATTTGCTCAGATATTCAATCCTTTGACAATGAGTTGAATTCAAAGACGCTAGAAAAACTCTGTATCGTTGGATTGAGAGTATGCATGGATGATTGACTGGAAATATTCAACTATCAAGAGCTGAATAGACAGGGTTGTATTTCAAGGAGAACTCAGTTGAATTGCATGATGATTGCAATAGGTACCTATTACGATTTGCTAAAATAATCTCTGTACGAATACAAACAAAAAATATGCCACTGTTTTGTCCACATTGAATTATTGAAATTTGCCAAATAGGACAATTCAAATGGCAGTAAAGAGTTCGACTATAGAAGAATTGTTCGTCCAGATTTTTTCAAAGCCAAACGTCTACAAAATTGGATCACATCCCGAAAAAGGTTTAAAGCACCTTAAGAAATTAAGTATCAGATTAACCCATGTACGTTATCGGCACAAACAGGGTACTTTCTATGGAAATTTGCTCAGATGTCAATCCCTAGAATGTTTTGAGTATATTTTTTGGTTAGTCGATCGACCTATACAAGATTGTTCGTCCAGATTTTCAAAGCCAACGTCTACAAAAAGTGGATCACAACCCGAAAAAAGTTAAGAAGCGCCTTAAGGAATTAGTATCCGTTAATCCATGTAATCCATCTCGGCAATAATAGGCACTTCTATGGAACGATTTGGCTCAGATGTCAATCCTAGAATGGTCTTAAGTATAATTTTTTGGTTTAGTCGCGTTTGAATACGGCTGTCTTTGGAGTTTTTCAGATCTTTCGATGTATGTATGCCAATCATAGAAAAATTGGGAGCAAGTTTCCTTGGCTTTGTGCAAGAATAAAGGACCAAACAAGAAAGCAGCCAGGGGACGGACTAAATGCACAAAGATGATCCTATTGAGTCAATCGAACTCTGTATGAGAGAAATCATAGAGGGGAATACTGAAGGAAGATCCTGAAGATATGAAGGAAGATCCTGAGCTATGCGGAAATACTAGATTCGAATTAAAGCTCTATATAGGATATCGAACATGCTGATGGACAATTATGGGAGATTTCTTTTTTTGGTTTGTCGGTATTGAATGCCAGCTCGTTTTTGGGAGTTTTCAGATCATTCAGATTTAATGGCACGAAGGTTTTCTTCGCTTTGATCGAGAAAAAGTACCAAGCAGCTCCAGCCAAGCTACGGATTCGAAAAAGGTGACGAAGACTATTGAGGAAAATCTTTCTCCTTTTTTTTTTAATCCCGAAAAAGGTTTAGAAGCACCTTAAGAAATTAGTATCAGATAACCCATGTACGTTATCGGCACAACAGGGTACTTTCTATGGAACGATTTGGCTCAGATGTCAATCCTAGAATGGTTTTGAGTATATTTTTTGGTTAGTCGAGTCGACCTATACAAGGATTGTTCGTCCAGATTTTTCAAAGCCAACGTCTACAAAAGTGGATCACAACCCGAAAAAAGTTAAGAAGCGCCTTAAGGAATTAGTATCCGTTAATCCATGTAATCCATCTCGGCAATATAGGGCACTTTCTATGGAACGATTTGGCTCAGATGTCAATCCTAGAATGGTCTTAAGTATATTTTTTGGTTAGTCGGGTTTGAATACCGGCTGTCTTTGGAGTTTTTCAGATCTTTCAGATGTAGTGCCAATCATAGAAAATTGGGAGATTAAACTAAAATGTAGAAATTTGGTTGCTTTATTCTTATTTTTATTTATTTAATTTCTATTTTTGGTTTATTTTAGCAATTTAAACTTTAAAAGTTTCATTTGTGCTTGAAATTCGTTATGAAATTTGGTGATATCCACACAGTACTCAAGTACTTGTAGCAAGCAGTTAAGATACAACCAGGTACTGTAAACACTATCGACTCAGAGAAAATAACACTGACTGTATTACATGACTGTATATAAATCAGTTCTATAATAATGTACATACGTAACTGCTAGAAGATGCGCCACGCAAAAACATGTACTGTAAAATTGTCACTTCTGAGAATATATGGGCTCGACAGATTTTCATGTACTGTATAGAATCAGTTTGTTAACATTTAACCTAAGGTCTTAGCAGGAGCATGCATAAAACGTGTCTGTAAATAACTTTGAAAATATAGATACGACAGTGATTGAAATGTACTAGTACACATCGAATTACTAATAATACTGTATAAATAACGTAATAATTTTTTTCTCACAAATCGCGTAGACGGCGAAGTCCATTACTAAATATTCATCTTTAGACAGCTATTTTCATGTACTGTATAAATCAATTCCTATAATACTGTAAATAAATACTATTACAAACACATAGTGGGAGAGTAGCGCACAAACTAAATTTGTCTACACTTATAAAGGTTCGTCAAGCTTCGAAACTAAATTGCGGAAAACTTAAACGTAATAATATTTCGAAACATTAACCTTTGAAAATAGTTGCATTCAAAAGGGCGTAGAAAAAAAACTTGTTATCGTGGATTGGAGTATGTGGAAATATTCAACTTCAAGAGCTGAATAGACAGGGTTGTATTTCAAGGAGAACTCAGTTGAATTTGCATGATGATTGCATAGTACCTATTACAATATAATCTCTGTACGAATACAAACAAAACCATCGACTGTTAACTCCCACATTGAATTATTGAAATTGCCAAATAGGACAATTCAAATGGCCGTAAGAGCCGAGGATTATTCGTCCAGATTTTTCAAAGCCAACGTCTACAAAATTGGATCACAACCCGAAAAAGGTTAAGAAGCGCCTTAAGAAATTGGCATAAGTTAATCCATGTAAGTTCTCGGCAGAGTAGGGCACTTTCTATGGAACGATTTGGCTCAGATATCAATCCTTTGACAATGAGTTGAATTCAAAGACGCTAGAAAAAACTCTGTATCGTTGGATTGAGAGTAGCGATGGATGATTGACTGGAAATATTTCAACTATCCAAAAGCTGAATAGACAGGTTGTATTTCAAGGAGAACTCAGTTGAATTGCATGATGATTGCAATAGGTACCTATTACGATTTGCTAAAATAATCTCTGTACGAATACAAACAAAATAATGCACTGTTTTTGTCCGACATTGAATTATTGAAATTGCCAAATAGGACAATTCAAATGGCAGTAAGAGTCGACCTATAGAAGAATTGTTCGTCCAGATTTTTTCAAAGCCAACGTCTACAAAATTGGATCACATTATGGCCGATGAAACACTACCGCATTGTGAAGGTACCGCCGAAGAAATGCTACTGATCGACTCACTACGCATGGACACGGCAAAACTACTCTGAGAAATGCCATCACTACTCATGCTCAACTCCTCCATCAGGGCCTTATGATTATCCCACAATTGTTTACCATATTTGGCCACACGTATGGCAGTCAACCATTTTTCCATAGTTTCCAAATCTTCGGCACACAGCATTTTTAGAGTACGACACGATTTACCCAAACTGGAGTCTACAGCCGATTTAAAACCGAATGTATAATCGGTGGGAGCTTTCCATTTTTTACGCCAACCCAAACCGCGATAGACATTGTAACCATTGAACAAAGTCAGACATAACAAATCACGAACATTTTTAGTTTTCTCTTTGGGGAAATAGTAAAGTCCTGAACTGCGCAAAACAAAATGATAACGTTTCCAGCCTTTTTTCGGATCCGCTTTCATATAGAGTGGACCATCCACTTGTATTTCGGCATTAGTTTCGAAAAATTCCTCTAATAACATAGAACGAGTGTGTTCATCATGTTGACTGCCCGGAGCCATTTGAGGACCGGGCAAATATAGTTCTGGACGTATGAAGAGAGATATTTTATCGGAGCGTTGTTGGAAGAGAACACGATTGCCAGCATCAGAATTCCAAGTCATTAAATTGTCCACCAATTGTTCGTGATCTTCGAAAAGACGTTCTGTAAGGGAAAGGAAATTTTTAAGAGATAAATATTTGGTAGATTTTTGTTTTAGTGAAAAGCCCTGGGGGAAGAGGGAAAAAAAGAAACGGATTTGGGAGATGTTATTTGAGAATAACTTTAAATTCAAAGCTTTTTCAAACTTTAAATTTGGCTGAATTTGGTTTATGGACAATATTTGTCTTCTATCAGAGAGCTAATTTTGGAGTTTATATTTAAGTTTAGTGTATAGTTAGGTTTATGGTTTAATTTTCATACTATTATAAAAATTTTTCTTTGATTTATATCGAATTGAAATTCACATCATTGATAAATCGGCAAAGGGTAGTCATTCTTGAACCGTAAATTAAACGAAAATGAAATGAAATTTTTTTGGTTGTTATTCTTATTTTAATTTTTATTTAATTTTTCTTTTTGGTTTATTTTACAATTTAAACTTTAAAGTTTCATTTCTGGCTTGAATTCTCGTATGAAATTTGGGGATTATCCACATGTACTCAATACTGCTAGCAAGCAGATATAAACAAACAGAGTTACTGTACACTTATACATAGAGAAAAATAACTTGACTGGTATTACATGTACTATATAATTAGTTTCTATTAATGAATTTACATATGTACTGTAGGAAGAGCACGAAAAACATGTATGCTGAAACGTGCATCTTCGAGAATATATACTCACAGTATCTCATTACTGTATTAAATCAGTTTTTAACATTTTTACCTAAGTACTGAGCAGGAGTCATGATAAAACGGTGTAACGTAAATAACTTTTGAAAATATAGATACGACTTATTTGTATGTACTACACATCAATTCTATATTTACTGTATAAAGGGGAAAGTAAATAAAAATGAAATGCCACATAGGACAATTCAATCATGGCCGTAAGAGTCGACCCTATATATACAAAGGATTGTTTGTTCAGAATTTTCAAATAGCCCAACTGTTCTACAAAAATTGGACACAACTCCGAAAAGGTTTCAGAAGTGGCCCCCCCCCCCTCCCCCCCCCCCCCTCCCCCCCCCCCCCCCCCCTCCCCCCCCCCTCCCCCCCCCTATAGAAATGGCATAATGTTAATCCATGATAATTATTGGTTTCTATTCTTATTCTTATTTTTATTTTATTACTTTTTCATTTTTGGTTTATTTTACAATGTTAAACTTTAAAAGTTTCATTTTGCTTGAAAATTCGTTTATAAATTTGGTGATATCCACCAGTACTAATTGACTTGTAGCCAACTAGTTAAGAACAACCAAGGTACTGTTAAAACATCGACTCTGGAGAAAAAAACACTGTGATGTATTTAATTGTACTGTAATAAATCTAGTTTCTATAATAATGTACATAGCTACTGCTTAGAGAGCAGCCACGCAGAAAATATGTACTGTAAACATTTCAATCTTCGAGCCAATATATTGCTCGACGTATTTTCATGTTTACTGTATAAATCAGTTTGCTTTAACATTTTACCTTAAGTCTGTAGCAGGAGCCATGATAAAACAGTGTACTGTAATAACTTTGAAAAGTAATATAATACGACTGTATTGCATGTTACTATACACATCGACATTCTATAATACTGTATAAAAACGTAATAATTTTTTTCCTCACAAATCGCGTAGCGGGAAGTCCTACTAAATATCACTTTAACAGTATTTTCATGTACTGTATAACCAATTCCTATGAAATACTGTAAATAAATTACTATTACAAACACATAGTTGGGAGAGTAGCTCACAAACTAATTTTGGTCTACACTTATAAAGGTTCGTCAAGTTCGGAAACTAAATTGGGAAAACTTAAACGTTAATAATATTTCGAAACATTAACCTTTGAAAATGGAGTTGAATTCAAAAGGAGCGTAGAAGAAAAACATTGTTGTCAATCGTGGTATTGGAGTATGGTGAAATTATTCAATACTATCAAAGAGCTGAATAGGACAGGTTGTTTTCAAGGAGAACTAGTTGAATTGCATCGAGTTGCAATAGTACCTATTACGATTCTAAAATAATCTCTGTACGAATACAAATCAAAACATCGACTGTTAACGTCCCCGACATTGAATTATTGAAATTGCACAATCAGGACTTAATTCAAAATGGCCCCGTAAGAAAAAGGAGGGATCTTAGGGATTTCGTCCAGAATTTTTTCAAAATGCCACGTCAAAAAATGGTCATCAATCCCGAAAAATGTTCTTAAGAAGCGCCTTAAGAAATTGCGCATAAAGTTAAAATCCATGTAAGGTCTCGGCAGAGTTAGCGGCACTTTCTATGGAACGATTTGGCCTCAGATTCAATCCTTTGACAATTGAGTTGAATTCAAAGACGCGTAGAAAAACTCTGTATCGTTGGGATTGAGAGTAGCATGGATGATTGACTGGAAATATTTCACTTATCAAAGTCTGAATTAGACAGGTTGCTATTTCAAGGAGAACTCAGTTGAATTTGCATGATGATTGCAAAATGGTACTATTACGATTTGCTAACATTAATCTCTGTACCGAATACAAACACAAAATATGCCACTGTTTTTGTCCTACATTGAGTATTGAAATTGCCATGGATCAAATGGCCGTGAGTCGCTATAAAATTGTCTAGCGAAGCTCAAGTGATCCTCGAAAAGTTTGAGCACTTAATCAGTTAACCCATGACGTTGCGGTACTCTAGACATTAATGTCAACCGAAGTTTGGTAATTTTGGTAGTGAGTCGATACAGATTGTTCATCCAGATTTTCCAAAGCCAACGTCTACAAAAAGTTGGATCACAACCCCGAAAAGTTAAGAAGCGCCTTTAGAGGGATGTAGTCCTAAATCCATGTAAGTCTCTCGGCAACATAGGTCACTTTCTATGGACGATTTTGCTCGATGTCATCCTAGATGTCTTAGTATATTTTTTGGTTAGTCACGTTTGCAATTACCGGCTTGTCTTGGAGGTTATCATCAGATTTTAGTGCCTAATCATAGAATAAATTGGATGGTCTAAGTTTCCTGCTTGCTCTTTGAAATAATATACTCAACTATACTGGGCACGAATCCCTCATTGTTAAGGTGGAGCTCATTACGGGCCATTTGATATGATCCTTTTTGCCAATTTCCAATAAATTCCAATGGGGGTCGGGACAAAAAACACTTGTGCGCATGAATTTTGCTTCTTAGTATTCGTAACAGGTGTTCATTTGGAATAATATAGTTTTAATTAAGGGTAAATCTTTGCAAATTCATCATGCAATTAAAACTGTGAATTTTCCTTGGATCACAAGAATCAGAAATCATGACTTTAACTTCAGCCTCTCTGTTTGGAAATTAAGAGTCATTTTATAAGTTGTCCCGGTACGAAATCATAATCCTGAAAGTGAATGCTCCTTACTCTCTCATGAATCACGGCAACGCACTCCGCCGAAGCTATGAAGGCAGAGATATATCTCTTAACGCTTTATGCTTGAATTTAAAGAAATTATACCTTCAGAATTTGGTCTAAAATGTAATTGTAATCTATCTGAGCCAAATCGTTCATTAGAAAGTGTCTACTTGCCATAGAATTCTCATGTATTAATTTATGACGCAGATTTTCTTATTATGTAAGCTTTCTTAATAAATGCTTTTTCTTTCGTAGGATATCGTGATCCTTAATGTGTGTGAGATTGATTTCTTTTTGTGTCCTTGATAAATTTGTCGGTAATCGATTCTCGCAATATCCTTGTATTAGATAGATAGCTTAGATCTGGGTTTTTGTATGTGTATGGATATTTTCATGTTTTCTTCATGTTTGTGATGGTCAAATTTTCATGGTATAATATTCAAAATTCTGCAATCATGGTTCAAAAAACGTGCATTATTTTGTTTGTATTGTCCAGAATTATTTGCAAATACTCGTTTTAGCTGAAGATCCTTGATTGCGAGATTTCTTATTTCTCGACTGTCAATTCAATTAAGTCTCCTTGAAATACATTGGATTTCTCGCAGTACATATTTCAAAGCTGTACTAGAACGTCGTCTAGAGCCTAATTATCGCACTTAACGCGCATCTTTCGAAAATAAAGCGATGATGAACAGGTTATTTTTACGATATTCTTTGTTATTCATCATTTTTCTCAGGAAGGGTTAATGTTCTGAAGGTTAAAGTTTATATTAACTGTTAAAGTTTTCCCCATTTAGTTTTTCGAAAGATTATATGCACTGAACTTTTTCATTCGTGTTTTGTAAGAAATGTGAGACGAAATTAGTATTTGGAATGCGAATTAAATCCTCTACCTAGTGAAAAATTTTTTATTTTACCAGACTCAACGGAAAAAGGTTTTTATGTAATGGTGAATGTTTCAATGGCAGATCCCCTCTTTCAAGAGATGTTACAATTTGGAATGTGTCCATTATATAGGGTGTTAAATAATTTATATTTCGAGCTTATTATCAAGCATCTTGAGATTTATATTAGGCGCAGAGATCAAATAGATAAGGGTACTGTCCTAAGAACAACGACATGATTTACTCACTGATCAATAGCGCACGTTCCCTCGGGCGATTTGTGAGAAAAAAATTTTGACTTTACGTTCTTATACAGTATTATTGATTTGATGTGATAGTATTTAGTTACAGATTACCATCTCGATATTATTTATATTTCAAAGTTATTATACAGTACACTGTTTTACATGCCGAATGCGTATATCAGATTAGGACTAAGAGTAGTCCTTAATACAAACTGATTTTTTGGCTTTACTTCAGTGCATTGAGATACTGTCGTAGTTGGTTAATATTCATCGAAGATTAATGATTACCTAGTACATGATTTTTCGTTGCTCTTCCTTATAAGTACGATATGTCATTATTATCTGAACATAGATTTTTAGATGTAATCTAATAATACTTACGTCAAGTGTTTTTTCTTCGAGTCGAATGTTTTTTACTGGAGTACTGGTTTGTTTTACATTCATTTTGTACGTCCTGAGACTGTGGATATCAACCAGAAATTTTTCATAACGATTTCCAAAGCACAAAATGAAACTTTAAGTTTAATATTGTAAATAAACCAAAAAGAAATAATGAAAATAAATAAAATAAGAATAAGAATAAACCAATAATATTTCATGGATTAATTACTTTGCCAAGTTCTATCAGGCGTTCTGACACTTTGTACGGTGTTGTGATTCCAATTTGATAGACGTTGCGCTTTGAAAAACAAATCCTACGAATCAATCCTTTGTATAGTATACGGCTGACTTCTTACGCCAATTTGATAATCGCTATTTGGCATTTCATTTTTAATTTACTTCTTATTACTAGAAATATATAATTTTTTATGTGGTATATATCATCATTACATCTATCTATATTGTTCAATAGTTATTTACAGATACACGTATTTATCTATGCTCGCCTGCTTAAGTACTTAAGGAAAGTTAAACAAAATCAGATTTATACAACAGTACATGAGATACTGTCGAGTTTGATAATTCTGCAGAAGAATGAGTTTATCCAGTACATGTTTTTTGTGTTCTTCCTACTACGGCTTAATATTACATTATTTTATGAATATTTATAGTTAGTATATTATTCTAGTCAGTGTATATTTCGTATGTCTATAGGTACTAGTGTTACCGTGTTTTGGTTTTAACTCTTGTCAGTACTTGAGTTTACTGTTGGATTCCAATTTCATAACGATTTAGCAGTCACAATGAAACTTATAAGATTTAAATTGTAAATAAACCAAAAAGAAATTAAATAAAATAAAATAAGAATAAAACCAAAAAATTCTATTTCATTTCGTTTAATTTACGGTTCAGAATGACTACTTTGCGATTTATCAATTGAGGTATGTGAATTCGATCGATATAATACAAAAAAAATTTTTATTAATAGTATGAAAATTAACATAACCTAACACTATAACACTATAATTTAATATAACTCCAAAATTAGCTTCTGATTAGAAGACAAATATTGTCACTAATACAAAATTCAGCAAAATTTAAATTGAAAAAGTTTGTATTTAAAGTTATTCTCAAATAACATCTCCCAAATCGTTTCTTTTTTTCCACTTCCTTCTCAGGGCTTTTCACTGAACTAAAATTGAAATATTTTTTATTTCTAAAAATTCCTTTCCATCCTATACAGACTCCTTTTCGAAGATCACGAAACAATTGGTGGACATTTAATGACCCTGGAATTCCGATGCTCTGCAATCGTGTTTCTTCCAACATACGCTCATAATATCGTCTCTTCATAGTCCAGAACTATATTTTGCCCGGTCTCAAATGGCTCCGGCAGTCAACATGATGAACACACATCGTTCTATGTTATTAGAGGAATTTTCGAACTAATGCCGAAATACAAAAAGTGATGGTACCTCTATAATGTAAAGGGTACCGAAAAAAGGCTGAAACGTTATCATTTTGTTTTGCGCAGTTCAGGCTATTTACTATTTCCCAATGAAAAACTAAAATGTTCGTATTTGTTAATGTCTGATTTGTTCAAATGGTTACCAATGTTATCGCCGGTTTGGTTGGCGTAAAAAATGGAAAGCTCACACGATATATACATTCGGCTTTAAATCGGCTGTAGACTCCAGTTTGGGTAATGTGTCGTACTCTAAAAATGCGTTGATTGTAATTTGCCGAAGATTTTGGAAAACTATGATAAAATGGTTGACTCGCCACATACGTGTGGCTCAATATGTAACATTTATAATCCTAACTTGTTGGAGGATATATCATAAGGCCTGGTAATTGAACAGGAGTGGAGATCATTGAGTATTTTTATTTTTTTTTGTTTCTCAGTGAGTAGTTGCTTCGTCCTCTGCCAATGACGACTATTCTCTAGATTCCACCTCTTCTTCCCCCATTGATTCCTTTTCATGTATCATGTGTAGTCGATCAGTGGCATTTCTTCGGCGGTACCTTCATATTTTAGCCCCAAGAATGGAGTTACGTTCATTTTCGCTGGATCTTATACTGAATCTCATGTTCGGCCTATCTTCTCATTGGTTAGGGGCTAAGGTGATGTCGCGCGACCCAGCTCTATCTCATCGCTTCAGTGGTTGTTTATCGGATGACAATAATGGTTTCGATTCGTGAAATGTTCACACCGTGTTACCATTAGACTCCGCGTAAGCCTTTCTTGTATGGAATTGCCTATAATTTCGTCACTGGATTGGGCAACCACATGACTAGAGGGCAATTGGAGTATATATCTCTTAAACATGTGGGCGACAAATATATTCACTAACGGCGACAAATGAAGGATTCGAATACGTCGCCGAACTTTTTAGTGGTTAAACGTTGACCAGATCGCAATCATAGTACGACTGTATTGCATAACCCTCCAGGGGCTCCTGGCACTCATACGATGGTAGTTCCAGGTACACCCTTAATTCGGAACCGAAAACCAAGAT
Organism: Haematobia irritans; assembly: GCA_003123925.1. Lineage (NCBI taxonomy): Eukaryota > Metazoa > Arthropoda > Insecta > Diptera > Muscidae > Haematobia > Haematobia irritans. The sequence goes on along the minus strand of PGFW01017042.1, from coordinate 12,894 downwards.
TGACTTGGAAGCTCCATCCGGACGGTTAAAAGCCGTCTCACAACACAATTCTCCTTGATGGGGAGTCGTGTCCTCACTCTATTAAAAGTCCAATTGAATT
>PGFW01017029.1:13923-26317 GCA_003123925.1 Haematobia irritans | reverse complement strand
TATAGTACTCAAACCTTCAAATGATTAGCGCGTGTCAAAATTTGACGTTTGTTAGTCAATTAGTTTGTGAACCCTAGTGTTGTTCTGGAAACCATTGATGCTGTGCTCCAACTAATATTGCAAGATCGTTATGTGGCCTATCGTACGATTGAGCCAACCTTAGGCATTTGTGGAACCAGCTTACAGTCAATATAGTTTGAACATTTGACTGTAAAAAAATTTATTCGTGAGGATCCACCACAGTTTGGCAATCGCTCAAAAAAAGGCTCGTGTCCATTGATCGAAAAAAATACTCCAAAAATACAATTGCGGCACTTCGGAACTTATCTATGACATTGTGAAAGGGTATGAATGATGGATTCAAGTGTATGAGCCTGAATGTAAAAAACAACCCACTGTATTAGTATCCACAAGATGAGCAAACTCCAATAAAAGTTGCTTGAGCACGAAGGTTAGGTGGCAGCCCGATGTATCAGGCTCACTTAGACTATTCAGTCCATTGTGATACCTCATTGGTGAACTTCTCTCTTACCACTGAGTGCTGCCCGATTCCATGTTAAGCTCAATGACAAGGTACTTCCTTTTTATAGCCGAGTCCGCACGGCGTTCCACATTGCAGTGAAACCATTTAGAGTTTTCTAGCACGTATATCTAAAGTTTTTTTAGTTTGAATTAGACGAAGGATTCGTCTCGATTCGATTTTTGTGTTTCATGAACAGGCATTAAGTGAGCCTGGAATTAGGGACTGCAACTGCCCAATTTCTTGATTCCTTTAAAGTTATCCTGAAAATCAAATTGCCCCTCAGACGGACGGACAGACTTGCTTTACTCGAATCGAAAGTAAGAAAACCATCTTCGTTTAACTCAGTAGAGGTAAGGATGCACAATGTGGACGCGCACTCCTTAACACATGATACGAATATAAAACTACAAAGTAACAAAAATATTATGTGGCTAAAAATAGATTTAACTCAATATTCAATGCAAAACTTTGATTAGGGTTAATAATATATCAAATATTTTTTTAGAATTGTTTCAATTTAAAAACTTGTATATTTGCTTACATTTCCATCCGAAAAGTGTCATTGTGGTTGTATTAAAAAAAAAAAAAAACAAAAACAACTAAAAGTTTCCTTCCACATCCCTTGGCATTTCGAGAAAAATGTTACGGTATCATTTGTGACAGGGATAAGAACACGAGTGCTGTGTTTTTTAAACGCTGCAATTCCTGCATGTTTCAACTGGTGGCACATAAATTAGACAAGCTCAAGAAAAAGGCAATCAACTGGTGGTTAGGGGATGGCGATGACGACGATGATGATGATGATGCTTATTCCATTGTATCGCAATATCTTTTAGTTCACTTTTGTAATATATGCAATGGGAAATACCGCAAATTCCAATGGTGCTTAGAAATACTTTAACTTGTCAGAGAGCGTCAGTGTTTAGTAAATATTATCCTTGCTCCAAAACTGTAGCTACAAATAAACATCCTTCGTATTTGTAGACAAAAAAAAAAAAAAAAAACAACATTTCGATTTGTGTTCTGTTGTTCTTATAAAAAAAAGATAAGAATACAATAACCATATTGGTTGGCCACCTCCATAAAGAGGAACGTGTCAAAAGAGCTGAATGTAATACAATGAAAGGAATAAGGATACAAAGCAAACAGCAGAGATATTCGACGAAATTTGTTAATAGTGACAGTTTTTGCAGTAGCTTTAGGAGAGCGTTGTTAAACATATGTCACAGCTCTAAGCGAGTTTTGTTGTTGTTGTTGTTATTACTTTAAAGTCTGGCAAGAGTATCAGAGAAAATCGCATCATATCTTTGGGGGGAAACAATAAGAAGCGTTTAATAATTTCCATTTACCCGAAAATAACTGTCATTAAACCAGACATAATGTTAAAAAGTATTGACATTTCCCTCGATTATCCCAATATATGATTAATTGAGTACACTTCAATGCATCTTAATACTCATGAGAGTGCTCTCTCTCTCTCTCTGTATCCCCTTGTCAATTATGTGGACTCTGATTGATTGAAAATATTTAGAAGTCAAGAGATGTAGTAGTGCAGTAGTACACCAACCACTTTCCTAAAATGTAGAATGAATGTTCATAAATTGTAAATTTCGGTTTACTTTTGATTAAAAACCTTGCAAGAAATAAGTAAAAAGTTCCCAGGGCTGACTATAGTATACCCTAAACCACCGCCACTGCAAGCATTAATTTAAGCATTTGGGCATAATATTAAAATAACTTTGGGAGATAAATCAAAACGATGTGATTGATACTTTCGTACTTTTATTCTATGATCGTATTTATGCTATATTTAATATATGGGACAAAAATTATGGGAGCTTTATCTAAATCTGAGCCGAGTTCGATGATATTTTACCAACTTTTCGTTAATCCTACATTGTGGCAACTATGAGTAAGATCAGAGTTTTAGTTAAAGCTATTGGAAATAACATTTGGATATATATAAGGACCACATTTCGGGAAAATCGAGCGATGCATAAATATGGGATCTATTTACATTTAAATGTGAAACAATTCGATGAGATATTTTAAGTGTTCAACGAGATTATCTTTTATCAAATTTGATTACGATCGGTTGGTTGATTGCTGTCTTGTAACAGTTTTCTTATGTGATTTCATTCATTTTGATGTCTAAGGCTTTAGTTACATAAGCTGTATAGCCAGATCAAGGTTAAATCTGCCGACGAAGGATGGGCCAAAAAAAATAATCTACAAAATTGAATGAAAATTCTTACCAAAAATCTACCAAATATAAAAACATCTTATTTTTAATTTTTTACCAATTTTTGTGGTTATTAGTGGTGGTTGTTATTTTAGTTTAGAAGTTAAGTCCCCGGTCTTACACATATTATGGCCCGACGCTAGTATTAAATGCCATATGTATTTTTATATAGTACCAACCTTCAAATGATTCGTGTCAAAATTTGACGTTTGTAAGTCAATTAGTTTGTGAGATAGAGCGTCTTTTGTGAAGCAACTTTTGTTATGGTGAAAAAAATGGAGAAAAAGGAATTTCGTGTTTTGATAAAATACTGGTTTTCTGAAGGGAAAATACGGTGGAAGCAAAAACTTGGCATGGAAGAAAATAGGAATTTCGTGTTTTGATAAATACTGTTTTCTGAAGGGAAAAATACGGTGGAAGCAAAAAACTTGGCTTGATGAGTTTCCGGACTCTGCCCCAGGGAAATCAACAATAATTGATTGGTATGCAAAATTGCAAGCGTGGTGAAATGAGCACGGAGGACGGTGAACGCAGTGGACGACCCGAAAGAGGTGGTTACCGGACGAAAACATAAAAAAATCCACAAAATGATTTGAATGACCGTAAAATGAAGTTGATCGAGATAGCAGAGGCCTTTGGATATGCGGAAGCTCTGTTGCCAAAATGGGTGCGCGCGAGCTCATATTTTGACCAAAAAAACAACGATGCGTCGTCGATGGAATCTTGAGTGCGTGTTTTGCAGCTGTTAACTCGTAAATACACCCGAAGTTTTTCCACCGATATGTGACAAATGATGAAATGATGAAACATGGCTCCATCACTACACTCCTTGATCCAATCGACAGTCGGCCTGAGTGACAGCGACCGGTTGCAACCGTTGAGAAGGGAACCTTGAGAAGGAAAAAACCATCAACAGTGACTATTATATGGCGTTATTGGAGCGTTTGAAGGTCGAAATCGCGGCAAAACGGCCCCATATGAAGAAGAAAAAAGACAACGCACCGTGCCACAAGTCATTGAGAACGATGGCAAAAATTCATGAATTGGGCTTCGAATTGCTTCCCCACCCACCGTATTCTTCAGATCTGGCCCCAGCGACTTTTCTAGTTCTCAGACCTCAAAAGGATGCTCACAGGGAACAAAAAATTGGCTGCAATGAAGACGGTGATCGCCGAAACTGAGGCCATTTTTGAGGCACATACCGAAGGAGTACTACCAAAAATGGTATCAACAAATTGAAGGTCCGTTATAATCGTTGTATCGCTCTTGAAGGAACTATGTTGAAAAATAAAAACGAATTTTGACAAAAAAAAATGTGTTTTTCTTTGTTAGACCGGGGACTTATCGACCAACCTGTTACTAGCGACAATTTTTTGAATTTATAAAACATCCACTGAATTGTAAATGTGTCGATTTTTAAATGTTATAAGGATTTTAGCTTGCACCATCAAGGGAAAGTTACCACTTCTACAAACAAACGATAACCCAGCAAAAAAAGCGTCGCCAAAAAGTAATGAAAATGTTCTTTTTGGATCCGGATGTGGTGCAAAATTAACGCAGAAGCAATGAATTATACATGGGCTTATCATAGGACGAAGTCCTCCATTTCAACAGCCGTTGCACTAAATTTGCATCACTTCTTTAGGTGTGATCGAATTCATGTTTTTAGGTGTAAATTAAAAATATTCTTTGATATTTTGTCAAATAAATAATTTTTATAATTTTTTATAATTTTTAATGGATTCTAACGCTTGCCGGAAAGGTTTGATCGCAAATATTTTCAAAAATTCACAATTTTTCCATATTGGATTTAGCATTTTTTTCGACAAAATTTAAATGATTTGTACCATTTTATGAATTCTTACTCAGTTTTTAACTTATTTGAAACAAAAAAAGTTAAAATTACCCATTAAAAGTATGAAAAACCCAAGTTATCAAAAATTGAATTAAAAGAACTTACTGGTAGTTAAAATAAAGAACATCATTTGGAGTGCATCTTCTGGAAGTGCTTTTAAAGTTGGGCCTTTGGAAGAACTTGCAATTTTTTTTTTGCTGGGAACTTATTCACAATGGATCTCGAATTTATAGAAAATTTTGACAAAATTTTCTATAGAAGTAACAATTTTTGAAATTTAACATTTATAGAAACTTTTGTCAAAACTTTTACTTCTAGAGAAGATTTCGTCACATTTCTGAAGAAAATGTTGCCAAATTTTATTTATATTGTTAAGTACCTCTTAGTTGGAGTGGATTATTTTATCAAAATCTACCAAATGCCCAAGAATTTTAACAATTTTGTAGGAATTGGCAACTGTGGCAACCGTGGTCCAGAGTGATCTGATGGTTAAGTTCGGTGAGTGTGTCTCTTGATTGCATATGGAACATATATCAGCTATTCATCATCACTGATAGGAAGAAGTTGCACTTTTCTGATCTTAATTGGACCAAAACTACCTGGTCTGCCGCGTCATGATGACAAACCTTGAACATGATAAAACTGGTCATAAGTTTCATCATGACCTCATCTAAAGTGTCCCTTTTCTAACGCTGGATCTCGCACATGGAAGGTGAAGATCAAACCTTACATTGCTGGGTGGTTGCCTATCCCCAAATTGTTGATTTGGATGACTACTGTGATAGCAATCCAGGAGATACGGCTTTGAAAACATGTAATTGTGTCTAGACACAGGGATGATCTTGGTCTCCACATGAAGATAATCCAGGGGTGTGCTGCGGAGATATGTTATGTTATTCCACTGCGTATGATGTGGCACTACATAGTTTACCTTTGAGCAATTGCGAATTGCCTTAAATGCAGTAAACGAGGTTTTTTATGCTGTCGGAATTATCACGCCGTCGACTCTGACATTCAACCGGTTGGTCTAACATGTCGAATAAGCACATTATTTTTAGTTCAAAATTATTAAACCATGACCACCATGTTAGGTTTAGGGTATTTCTCACAGTTGGAAAATATGAAGAAAATAATGTTCTTGAAATATGTATGAGATGATCATATTCCTTCTCTGTGTGGGAAGAAAATTTTCTTCGCTAACGCATTAGCTCAAATCATTACCAAGCTGATCAAGTGGGACCGCACAGTTCTGTTCCACCTATCGTGAAGAGTCAACCACTGGACACAAATATAAGTCGAATAAGGAGCACAAATATAAGTCGAATAAGGAGCAGTTTTAATGTTCCTTCATTTATATACGTACTTAACTGATATTTATTTGGCTTTGAATTACTCTTCCAATAGTCTTAAATTCGTTTTTAAGGCAATAACAATAACAGTCAATACGAGCATACCATATGTTAATGTACTTAATATGTCTCTTATTCTAAGTGAGCCAAAAAATTTTATTTCTACAAAAAATTTTGTCAACATTTTATTTCTACAGAAAATTTGTCAACATTTTTCGATTAGAAAAAAATTTTTTGGCTCACTTAGAATACGAGTATTAAGTACATTAACATATTGGTAGCTCGTATTGACTGTTATTGTTATTGCCTTAAAAACGAATTTAAGACTATTGGAAGAGTAATTCAAAGCCAAATAAATATCAGTTAAGTAGTATATAAATGAAGGAACATTAAAACTGCTTCCTTATTCGACTTAATATTTGTGGCTCCTTATTCGACTTATATTTGTGTCCAGTGGTTGACTCTTCACGATAGGTGGAACAAAACCTGTGCGGTCCCACTTGATCAGCTTGGTAATGATTTGAGCTAATGCGTTAGCGAAGAAAATTTCTTCCCACACAGAGAAGGAATATGATCATCTCATACATATTTCAAAGAACATTATTTTCTTTCATATTTTCCAACTGTGAGAAATACCTAAACCTAACATGGTGGTCATGGTTTAATAATTTTGAACTAAAAATAATGTGCTTATTCGACATGTTAGACCAACCGTTGAATGTCAGAGTCGACGCGCGTGATAATTCCGACAGCATAAAAAACCTCGTTTACTGCATTTAAGGCAATTCGCAATTGCTCAAAAGTAAACTATGTAGTGCCACATCATACGCAGTGGAATAACATAACATATCTCCGCCAGCACACCCCTGGATTATCTTCATGTGGAGACCAGATCATCCCTGTGTCTAGACACAATTACATGTTTTCAAAGCCGTATCTCCTGGATTGCTATCACAGTAGTCATCCAAATCAACAATTTGGGGATAGGCAACCACCAGCAATGTAAGGTTTGATCTTCACCTTCCATGTGCGAGATCCAGCGTTAGAAAAGGACACTTTAGATGAGGTCATGATGAAACTTATGACCAGTTTTATCATGTTCAAGGTTTGTCACATGACGCGGCAGACCCAGGTGTAGTTAGTTCCATGGTCCAATTAAGATCAGAAAAGTGCAACTTCTTCCTATCAGTGATGATGAATAGCTGATATATGTTCCATATGCAATCAAGAGACACACTCACCCGACTTACCATCAGATCACTCTGGACCACGGTTGCCACAGTTGCCAATTCTACCACAAATTGTTAAAATTCTTGGGCATTTGGTAGATTTTGATAAATAATCCACTCCAACTAAGAGGTACTTACATATAAATAAAATTTGGCAACATTTTCTTCAGAAATGTTGACGAAATCTTCTCTAGAAGTAAAAGTTTTGACAAAAGTTTCTATAGATGTTAAATTTTGCAAAAATTGTTACTTCTATAGAAAATTTTGTCAAAATTTTCTATAAATTCGAGATCCATTGTGAATAAGTTCCCAGCAAAAAAAAATTGCAAGTTCTTCCAAAGGCCCAACTTTAAAAGCACTTCCAGAAGATGCACTCCAAATGATGTTCTTTATTTTAACTACCCAGGAAGTTCTTTTAATTCAATTTTTTATAACTTGGGTTTTTCATACTTTTAATGGGTAATTTTAACTTTTTTTGTTTCAAATAAGTTAAAAACTGAGTAAGAATTCATAAAATGGTACAAATCATTTAAATTTTGTCGAAAAAAATGCTAAATCCAATATGGAAAAATTGTGAATTTTTGAAAATATTTGCGGTCAAACCTTTCCGGCAAGCGTTAGAATCCATTAAAAATTATAAAAAATTATAAAAATTATTTATTTGACAAAATATCAAAGAATATTTTAATTTACACCCAAAACATTGAATTCGGATCACACCTAAAGAAGTGATGCAAATTTAGTGCAACGGCTGTTGAAATGGAGGACTTCGTCCTATGATAAGCCCATGTATAATTCATTGCTTCTGCGTTAATTTTGCACCACATCCGGATCCAAAAAGAACATTTTCATTACTTTTTGGCGACGCTTTTTTTGCTGGGTTATCGTTTGTTTGTAGAAGTGGTAACTTTCCCTTGATGGTGCAAGCTAAAATCCTTATAACATTTAAAAATCGACACATTTACAATTCAGTGGATGTTTATAAATTCAAAAAATTGTCGCTAGTAACAGGTTGGTCGATAAGTCCCCGGTCTAACAAAGAAAAACACATTTTTTTGTCAAAATTCGTTTTTATTTTTCAACATAGTTCCCTTCAAGAGCGATACAACGATTATAACGACCTTCCAATTTGTTTGATACCATTTTGGTAGTACTCCTTCGGTATTGCCTCAAAATGGGCCTCAGTTTCGGCGATCACCTCTTCATTGCAGCCAAATTTTTGTTCCCTGTGAGCATCCTTTTGAGGTCTGAGAACTAGAAAAGTCGCTGGGGGCCAGATCTGAAGAATACGGTGGGAGGGGAAGCAATTCGAAGCCAAATTCATGAATTTTTGCCATCGTTCTCAATGACTTGTGGCACGGTGCGTTGTCTTTTTTCTTCTTCATATGGGGCCGTTTTGCCGCGATTTCGACCTTCAAACGCTCCAATAACGCCATATAATAGTCACTGTTGATGGTTTTTCCTTCTCAAGGTTCCTTCTCACGGTTCACCGGTCGCTGTCCACTCAGCCGACTGTCGATTGGACTCAGGAGTGTAGTGATGGAGCCATGTTTCATCATTTCATCATTGTCACATATCGGTGGAAAAACTCGGGTGTATTACGAGTTAACAGCTGCAAACACCACTCAGATTCATCGACACGTCGTTGTTTTTGGTCAAATATGAGCTCGCGCGGCACCCATTTTGCACAGAGCTTCCGCATATCCAAAGGCCTCTGCTATCTCGATCAACTTCATTTTACGGTCATTCAAAATCATTTTGTGGATTTTTTTATGTTTTCGTCGGTAACCACCTCTTTCGGGCGTCCACTGCTTCACGTCCTCCGTGCCTCATCAGTTCACACGCTTGCATTTTGCATAGCCAATCATTATTGTTGATTTCCCTGGGGCAGAGTCCGGAAACTCATTTCATGCCAAGTTTTTGGCTCCCACCGGTATTTTTCCCTTCAGAAAACAGTAATTTTATCAAAACACGAAATTCCTTTTTTCTCCATGCCAAGTTTTTGCTTCACCGTTATTTTTCCGCTTCAGAAAACAGTATTTTATCAAAACACGAAATTACTTTTTCTCCATTTTTTTCACAATAACAAAAAGTTGCTTCACAAAAGAGCGCTCTATCTCACAAACTAATTGACTTACAAACGTCAAATTTTGACACGGAAATCATTTGAAGGTTTGGGTACTATATTAAAAATAATATGCATTAATACTAGCGTCGGCCATATATGTGTAAGACCGGGGACTTAACTTCTAAACTAAAATAACAACCACCACTAATAACCACAAAAAAGGTAAAAAAATTAAAAATAAGATTTTTTATATTTGGTAGATTTTTGGTAAGATTTTCATCAAATTTTGATAGATTATTTTTTTGGCCCATCCTTCGTCGCAGATTTCCTTTGACTGGCTATATACAGCTTATGTACTAAAGCCTTAGACATAAAATGAATGAAATCACATATGAAAACTGTTACAATGACAGCAATCAAACCAACCGATCGTAATCAATTTGATAAAAGAATAATCTTCGTTGAACACTTAAAATATTCATCGAAATGTTTCAGCATTTAAATGTAAATAGATCCCATATTTATGCATCGGCTCGATTTCCCGATATGTGGTCCTTATTATATCACAATGTTATTTCACAATAGCTTTAACTAAAACTCTATCTTACTCATAGTTGCCACAATGTAGGATTAACGAAAGTTGTAAAATATCATCGAACTCGGCTCAGATTTCAGATAAAGCCTCCCATATATTTTGTCCATATATTTAATAAGCATAAATACGGACACTAGAAATAAAAGTACGAAAGTATCAATCACATCGTTTTAGATTTATCTCCCAAAGTTATTATTAATATTATGCCCAAATGCTTAAATTAATGCTTGCAGTGGCGGTGGTTTAGGGTATACTATAGTCAGCCTGCCGAACTTTTTACTTTTCTTGAAGGGTTTTCAATCAAAAGCTAAACCGAAATTTACAATTTATGAACATTCATCTCTAATTTTAGGAAGTGGTTGGGTGTACTACTGCACTACTACAATTCTTGACTTCTAAATATTTTCAATAATCAGAGTCACATAATTGACAGGGGATTACAGAGAGAGAGAGAGAGAGCACTCTCAATGATATGAGATGCATTGACAGAGTATCTCAATTATCATATATTGGGAATAATCGAGGGAAATGTCATATTCTTTACATTACTCGTCTGGTTTAATGACAGTTATTATTTCGGGTAGAATGAAACATTATTAACGCTTCTTATTGTTTCCCCCAAAGATATGATGCGATTTTCTCTGATACTCTTGCCAGACTTTAAAGTAATAGACAACAACAACACACAAAACTCGCTTAGAGCTGTGACATATTTTAACAACGCTCTCCCTAAAGCTACTGCAAAAAACTGTCACTATTAACAAATTTCGTCGAATATCTCCTGCTGTTTGCTTTGTATCCTTATTCCTTTCATTGTATTTTACATTCAGCTCTTTGACACGTTCCTCTTTATGGAGGTGGCCAACCAATATGGTTATTGTATTTTATCTTTTTTATAAGAAACAACAGAACACAAATCGATAATGTTGTTTTTTTTTTTTTTTTGTCTACAATACGAAGCGATGTTTATTTGTAGCTACAGTTTGGAGCAAGGATAATATTTACTAAACACTGACGCTCTCTGACAAGTTAAAGTATTTCTAAGCACATTGGAATTTCGGCGTATTTCGCCATTGGCAATATTTACAAAGTGAACTAAAAGATATTGCGATAGCAATGGAATAAGCATCATTCATCATCATCGTCGTCATCGGCCATCCCCTAACCACCAGTTGATTGCCTTTTTCTTGAGCTTGTCTAATTTAATGTGCCACCAGTTGAAACATGCAGGAATTGCAGCGTTAAAAAACACAGCACTCGGTGTTCTTACACCTGTCACAAAATGATACCGTAACATTTTTCTCGAAATGCCAAGGGATGTGGAAGGAAACTTTTAAGTTGTTTTTTGTTTTTTTTTTTTTTAATACAACCACAGTGACACTTTTCGGAATGGAAATGCTTAAGCAAAGATATACAAGTTTTTTAAATTTGAATACAATTCTAAAAAAAATATTTGATTATCATTATTAACCCTACATCAAAGTTTTGCATCTTGAATATTCGCGGTTAAATCTATTTTAGGCCACATAATTATTTTTGTTACTTTGTATTTTATATTCGTATCAGTTGTTAAGGAGTGCGCGTCCACATTGTGCCATCCTTACATCTACTGCAGGTTAACACGAAGGATGGTTTTCTTTACTTTTCGCATTCGGTGAAAGCAAGTCTTCCGTTCGCGTCTGAGGGGCAATTTGATTTTAGTGACTACTTAAGGAATCAAGAAATTGGGCAGTTGCAGTCCCTAATTCCAGCGGCCGTTGAATCGGCCTGTTGCTGAAACGACTGGCGACACAAATCGAATCGAGACGAATCCTTCGTCTAGATTCAAACTAAAAAGAACTTTAGTGATATACGTGCTAGAAAACTTCTAAATGGTGTTCACTGCAATCGTTTGGAACGCCGATGCGGACATCGGGCTATAAAAAAGGAAGTACCCGTTGTCATTGAGGCTTAACACTGGAATCGGGCAGCACTCAGTGGTAGAGAGTAAGTTCACCAATGAGGTAGTCACAAATGGACTGAATAGTCTTAAGTGAGTCCTGATACATGCGGGCTGCCACCGTAACCTTCGTTGCTCAAGCAACTTTTTATTGGAGTTTGCTTCTATCTGTGGACTACTAATACAGTGGGTGTTTTTAGTCATTCAGGCTCATACACTTGTGAATCCATCATTCATACCCTTTCACAATGTCATAGATAAGTTCCGAAGTGCCCGCAATTTGTATATTTTTGGAGTATTTTTTTCGATCAATCGGACGACGAGCCTTTTTTGGAAGGCGATCTGCCAAACTGTGGTGGGATCCTCACGAATAAATTTTTTACAGTCAATATGTTCAATCTATATGGACTGTAAGCGCTGGTTCCGACAAATGCCTAAGGTTGGCTCAATCGTACATAAGGCCACATAAACGATCTTGCAATATTAGTTGCGAGCACAGATTCAATGGTTTTCCAGAACAACACTTAGGGGTGCAAAATCCCGAAATATAAAAGTCACCGTCGTAAATCCTTCAATATTTAATTGAATTAATAC
>PGFW01017026.1:11539-23569 GCA_003123925.1 Haematobia irritans | reverse complement strand
TTCCAGAACAAGTTTAGATCGATATTATTATACATAATTAATATTTCTTACAAAAATTTAGTGCCAAACTACTTTTAGTTATTTTGGTATGGTATGTTTTTTATGTTTGGACCCATGACCCCCAACAAGAATCTTTTGAAAACCACTATGCTCTTTTACTACTAGCTGCCCACTATGTTGCATTATGCATGCACTAATGGAAATTTTGCTGTGAATGGAGTCACACACAAATACAAACGAATGTGAGTAGTGTTCGATGTTGATGATGATGATGATGGCGAATGATGGTGTTGGGGTATCAGCAGCAACAACAACAAAAACTACATCTCCCCACCCCACTAACAGAGCAACTAAGGCAGCAATGCTAAAAAGTGAGATAACAACAAGATAAGTAAAACAGCCTGACAGTATTGGTAAATACAAATAACAACAACAACGACGACGACGACGACGACTCACACCTATCTAACCTACTACTACTTAGTAAGGCATCGGACTAAACAACGACAACATCAGAAACAACAACAAGAACTAACAGCATCGACAGAAACATTGCAAAATGGAAAACAAAACGGCGAAACGACAAACAAAAAAACAAAACAAACGAGAGATATGGGCAGCGGCGCCATGCCACCACACATGTAGTGTGGTGTAGACCAATCACAGCAACTTGTTTTGGCCCCCAACCAGAAGTGTTATTATAGCCTCCGACTACGACGGGCAAATAACGACGACTAAAATTGTTGCACATTCATATTTGCTTGCCTATAGCCACCAGTTCGCTGTATCTTTGGATGTATGGTGCATACTTAATTTGTTGTTGTTGTTATTGTGTTGTTGTCTCCTTGTCAATGCTTGCTAGTGTGCGCCTTAGTGGTGAGTTTGTAAGTGAGTGTGACTTATTTTGAGATATCCATTAATCCACAATGCAAGCAAAAAACAAGAAAAAAAAGAGGTGGGGGATGAGGAGGTGTGGAAAGCTGCTGTTTGATTTTGAGACCGGCTAAAAGTGAGGAGTTGCCATCTGAAAAATTTACATTTTTCAATGAAGACACAAGTTTTGAGCTTTACTTTTTTAACTTACTTTCAATATCCCTTTCGCTCTGATTGCTATCAAGATTCGGGATTCATGTGTGCACGAAGAGCAGAAAAACTATGTACATTTTTCCACAAAAAATTGTTCTTATTTCAAACATTAAAAATGGTTTTCAAACAAAAAGATGGTTGTCAAACAGTTAAATATTGCTCTAAACCAGGTACATAATTGTCCGAGAAAATAACATTTGTTGCGACAAGCATGTTACATGTTGCACTGTTCCAAAATAACATTTTGCTCTAGGAAAGGGGTCATATTCTTTCTCTGGGTGTTGGTTATTATTTTTTTTCTTTGAACAAACTTGAAGCTTAATTTGAATTCAAGCAAGGCCGACAAATCATTTAAAAAAGCCAAATTATAAAGTTTTCTGATAGCTTGGTATCACACCCTGAAAAAATAACGTCCTAATAGCAAAGGATATGCCGCCCAAGTTTTGGGACTTGCAATTTACACAATTATTAGAGAATTTCTTAAAATAATGAAATTTTCCATGAAACTAAAGTTTGTAATTCTTTGCTTCAACTTTTTTTTGCTTTCTCCTGTTTTTTTCTAATTTTAAATAAGACAGCTTTTTATTCTATACTGCCATCTGATCTATAAACAAGACACGACCGCATTTGATACAACAAGCTGCTCATATTCTTGTTTATTCGGATTTTCGCAAAATACTTCAATAGTTTTATGTGTACATTGAAAAAAAGCATACCCGCGTTCCAAAGATTTTGTCTTTACTTAAAAAATTTGGTATTGTTTGCCGAGCCAAAGAAGCGTAGAATACAAGTAAGGATACTTTTAAGCACACATAATTCTCTTCTTTAAAATCGGGTTTTGTGTACTTGCTTCTGGAAGCCAAATTTTAATTTTTCGCTTTTTTCAGCTTTTTTTTCTTTCATATGCTATCAATAGTCCTTTAAAAACAACCGTTAACACAACTTTATTTCCACAATTAAGTCTCCGACTTCTAGTAGAAATTTATGCTATGTGCTTTCAAAGTAAAAAAACGTCTTTAAAATAAAGTGTTGAAAAATCATGTCTATATATGAACAGATTTTTGCTTGTAGTCAAGATCCAAAAACGACAACAATTTCTAAAAGACCAATTTCATTAAATTTAAAGATTTTTTCTAAATATATTAAAGTCAAGTTGACCTTAGCCAAACATTTTTTTCTTTCCATGTTATGGATATCCATTTTTAAATCAAATCACTTAAATATTAAGCGACGAATACGGACTTCATGAAATGTTTATCGACCTTTGGCGTCAAGGAAAAAACTTTTATACTACGGAAATTGCGTCTTCTATGCTAACGCAAAATTTGCATTCGTATTTTAAAGACCATTGAAATCTTTGACACTCACGACAATATTTTTTCAGTGTACCAAGTATCTAATAATCTATAATTCCTCACATTATACATATCTCGATTGTGTATGCAGATTAAAACTGTTAAGTTTATTGTAATAAAAGTTTAAATTGTTACTACCAGGCAATGGAGGATTTTTTGTGAGAACTTCTTATTTTAATCTGCCCCAATGTCCCCACATGGGGACACCCTTTTTTCTAAAAACCTTGACCTTTTTTATTTCTGTTTTAAATCTTTTTATTTAGTCAGTATACTGAGTTAATAAAAAAAAAATTTGTCCGGCAGCTCTCATTTTGGGGTTAATAGGGTTAAATTTAGGACACGAATCTTGGGAAAATTTTTCCTTAAAGTAAAGAAAGAAAAGGAGAAAATCAAAATTTGCTAAACATTTATTTCTCTATAAAATTTTGTCAAAATATATTCATAGAAAATTTTCTCAAAAGTGCTAAATTTCTATAGAAAATTTTGTCAAAATGTTATTTCTATAGGAAATTATTACGTGAAATTTTATTTCCAATAGGAAATTTTGGTGAACATTTTATTCTTAGAAAAACTTCTTCCAAAAATTGCGTATCCTAATTTTATCATTTCGTTAAAAGTTTCTAATAGAAAAATTTTGTGGAAAATTTATATATTCTTACTTAGAAAGTTTCCAAAAATTTTATTTCTATAGAAAGTTTCTCAACATTTTTCTTTCTAAGAAAGTTTTCCCAAAATTTTTCCTTTGTATACAAAATTTAATTTCTAATAGCAAAATTTTTGTCAAAATTTTATTTATATATACAATTTTTTACAAAATTTTATTTGTTGTTTTAAATCTAGTTGACCTTTAAACTTTTTAATTATATTTTCTAGTTCGGCTTGAGGTCATTGTTCGCAATAATAAACAGATGTTGTTTTTTTTTCTTTTTTTTTTTCTTTTTTGTTTAAAGCTAATCTTCCCTGAAGGGACGAGCCATCGCGAGATGGTCTCGAAATATTGGAAATTTTAAATATAAAAATAACAACTCAAAAAACAAACAACATCTTGTTTTTTATTCACTGACCTCAACGCCGAACTAAGAAAATAGAAAAATATTTAATATAAATTTTATTTTTATAGAAAATTATATTTCAAACTTTTTATTCCTATATAGAAAATTGTTGTCAAAATTTATTTAGATTAAAAATTGCTATCAAATTGATTTCTATAGAAAATTTTTCAAAATTTTTTTTATAGAAAATTTTGTCAAATGTATTTTTTCTATAATTGCAAACTTTTATTTCTCTAGAAAATGTTGTCAAAAATTGTATTTCTTATTTCTATAAAAAATTTTGTCAAAATTTTACTTTTATAGAAAAATTGTGTCAATTATTTTTATTTATTATAGAAAAATTTTGTCAAAAAATTTATTTCTATAGCATGTTTTTCGATTTTTTTTCCATTAGGAAAATTTTACAAAATTTATTTCCATAGAAAGTTTTCTCAAAAATGAAAGTTTCTGTAGAAACTTTTGTAAAAATTTTATTTCTGTAGAAAATTTTGTCAAAATTTTATTTCTATAGAATATTTTGTCAAAATTTTATTTCTATAGAATAATTTTGTTCAAAATTTTATTTTTAATTCTATAGAAATAAAATTTTGTTTCATATAGAAAATTTATCAAAATTTTATTTCTATAGAAATTTCCCTGAAAATTTTAGTTCAATAGAAATATTTTTGAAATATTACCATAGAAAATGTTCTCAAAAATTTTATTTCCATAGAAAAATGTTCTCAAAATATGTTTCTAAAGAAAATTTGTCAAAACTTTTTTTTCTATAGAATATTTTGTCAAAAATTTTAATTTCATACGAAAAATTTTTGTCAAAATTTGTTCTATAGAAAATTTTTAGTCAAAATTTTATTTCTTATAGAAATTTCCCTGAAAATTTTAGTTCCAAGAAAATATTTTTGAAATATTATTACCATAGAAATATATTAAATATTATTTAAATATATTATAAAATATTTTGTCTCAAAATTTTATTTCCATAGAAAATTTTGTCAAAATTTTGTTTCTATAGAAAATTTTGTCAAAATTTTATATCTATAGAAATTTCCCTGAAATTTTAGTTCGATAGAAATATTTTTGAAATATTATTACCATAGAAAATGTTTCTCAAAAATTTTATTTCCATAAGAAAATGTTCTTCAAAAATTTAGTTTCTAAAGAAAATTTTGTTCAAAAATTTTTGCCAAATTTTATTTCTATAGAAAATTGTTGTCAAAATTGTATTTCTAGATAAAATTTTTTTTAAAATTATTTTTTCCATAGAATTTTTTGCGGAATTTTTTTTCCCATAGAAAATCTGTGTTCAAAAGTTTTATTTCTATAGAAACTTTTTTCCAATTTTTTTCCATAAGAAAATTTTGCTCAAAAATTTTTACTATTAATTGTAAAAACTTTTATTTCTTTAAGAAAAATTTGTCAAAAATTTTATTTCTATAGAAAATTTTTATTTCTATAGAAAAATTTTTCTGAAAATTTTAGTTCTATAGCAAATATTTTATATTGAAATTTTCTTACCAATAGAAAATGTTCGCCAAAATTTTATTTCGATAGAAAATGCTTTCTCAAAAATTTTGTTTTCTATAGAAAATTTTTTGCGTCAAAAATTTTGCCAAAATTTTATTTCTATAGAAAATTGCTGTCAAAAATTGTATTTCTGTAGAATTTTTTTAAATATTTTTCCATAGAAATTTTTATTGCGGATTTTTTTTCATAGAAAATTTGTGTTCAAAATTTTTATTTCTTATAGAAATTTTTTCCAATTTTTTTTCCTTTCCATAGAAAATTTGTCAATTTTTTTTTTTTTATAATTGTAAAACTTTTATTTCTTAAGAAAATTTTGCTCAAAATTTTATTTTCTATAGAAAATTTTATTTCTATAGAAATTTTTCTGAAAATTTTAGTTCTATAGAAATATTTTTGAAATTTTCTTACCATAGAAAATGTTCTCAAAATTTTTTATTTCGATTAGAAAATTCTCAAAATTTCTGTTTCTATAGAAAAATTTGTCAAAAATTGTATTTCTATAGAAAATTTGCCAAAATTTATTTTATAGAAAATTTGCCAAAATTTTATTTCTATAGAAAATTTGCCAAAATTTTATTTTCTATAGAAAATTTGCCAAGAATTTCATATTCTATAGAAAATTGCTGTCAAAATTTGTATTTCTATAGAAAAAGTGTCAAAATTTATTCTATAGAAATATTTCTCTAAAAATTTTAGTTCTTATAGAAATATTTTTGAAATTTTCTAAACCATAGGAAAATGTTTCTCAAAATTTTATTTCGATAGTCAGATAATGTTCTCAAAATTTTGTTTTCTATAGAAAATATTTCTATAGAAAATTTTGCCAAAATTTTATTTCTATAGAAAATGCTGTCAAAATTTATTTATATAGAAATTGACTGTCAAAAAAATTTATTTCCTATAGAATTTTTTTTTTCGAATTTTTTTTCCATAGAAATTTTCTTGCGTGAATTTTTTCTATAGAAAAATTGTGGTCAAAAAATTTATTTATATTAGGAAAAAAAAAAAAAAAAAAAAAAAAGAAAAAAAAAAAAAAAATTTTGTGTCAAAATTTTATTTCTATTAGAAAATTTTTTTTCCAATTTTTTTTTCCAATAAGAAAATTTTGGTCAAATTTTTCTATAATTGTCAAACTTTTATTTGTCTAAAAAATTTTCAAAATTTTGTTTCTATAGAAAAATTTTATTTCTAATTGAAATTTCTCTTAAAAATTTTAGTTCTATAGAAATATTTTTAAAATTTTTCTTCATAAAAAATTTCTTCAAAATTTTATTTGATAGGAAAATGTTCTCAAAAATTGTTTTTTACGGAAAATTTTGTCAAAATTATTCCTATAGAAAATTGTGCTCAAAATTTTATTATATAGATAATTGTGTCAAAAATTATTTCTATAGAAATTTTTTTCAATTTTTTTCCATTTAGAAATTTTTTGTGGATTTTTTTTCCATAGAAAATTGTTTTATTTCTATAAGAAATTCTGTTTCAATTTTTTTCCATAGAAAATTTTTGTCAAAATTTTTTTTCATTCAAGTAAATTTTGTGAATTTTTTTTTTTCTATTATTGTCAAACTTTATATCTCCTAGAAAATTGTTGTCAAAAATTGTATTTCTTTTTCTATAGAAAATATTCTCAAAAAATTTTATTTCAATTAAAATTTTGTTCAAAATTTATATTTCTATAGATAATTTTGTCAAAATTTATTTTCTATAAAAATTCGTGTTCAAAAAATTTTATATCTATCGAAAATTTTGTCAGAATGTTTGTATCTATAGAATATTTGGTCAAAATATTATTTCTATAGAAAATTTTGTCCAAAATTATTATTTATATAGAAAAAATGTTGTTAAAAACTTTTATTTCTACCAGAAAATTTTCTCAAAAAAATTTAATTAATATTAGAAAACTTGCTGAAAATTATTTTTTTATCGGAGCAGCTACATTCGAAATCATTTCCAAATCATCAGGCTTTCGACACTGTCGTTTAAAATAAGTGGTTTAAAAGGGTTATTAACTATAATCAAATCCATTACTACCTATTTTCAGCTATCTATAAAAAACTTTACAATAAGGAACTCTATTTAATGCCTGCATATAAACTACACCACAGCAAGATCTTCGAAATCGCACTTCATAGAAATGTAGGTTTTTTTTACTCTGCCACATTAATCTCTCCCGCGCTTATATACTAGAGATTATGTCGTTGGTAGAGCAGCAGCATGTTTAATGTGTATGTATGTGTGTGTGTGGTGGTGTAAATTTCATTATTATTGCCCGCTCAAGATAGGGACATTAGGATGTAATAAGATCTAACAACAAAACCATCATCAACACTCGACATCAAACAGCCATCACCTCCCAACTAAATTAGGAAATAAAAAATGTGAGAAACAGATAAGTCGGTTATTTTGCCTCGGAGAACGAAAAGAAAAGAGAAAACTCTCTAAAAGCATTTGTGAAATGCATTTGGTATATTATGATAAGGACCAAAGTGTCAGGGTTGTGTGTGTAAATTATGCTCACTAAGATTCTTGTTTTTTGGTTTGTTTGTTTGTTTTACATTGTGGCCTCAAAATCTAATGGTGTCTGCTAATGTCCATGGCTAGTAGGTGGCCTTCATGTTAGATTAATGATTTTTACGTCGAATGCATTTCTAAAATTGTTATGGGAGACATCAAATTCGATTTATCAAAAAACATATCACCAATAACAGAAATAGTTGGGAATGTTTTTAGATGCTTTAGCAATTTTACGTGAGGGTATGTTTTCGAAAAATCAATATACAATAGTCTACATACAATCCTATGAAAAAAAAATTGAATTTCGAAATTCATCAGTAAAACTTGGCCAAAATGTTGGCGAGTCTCTTGTTAGGCATAAAAAAAAATATTAACGCAATCAGAATTTGATGCATTGCAACCTAAATATTAGGAGACAAAATTTACTAACTCTCTATACTTTAGGAATTAAGGCATACGTCATTTTGCGGGCTCTCTGCTTACAGTCTAACGTATAAAGTATAAGCAGATTTCCTTAGATTTTAGACAAAAAACATTTGGGAATTTGAATATAAGATTTTTAAATTAGCTGAAAAATTGAATCTTTAAATTATAATAAACATTTCTAAATATGTTTATAGGCTAAGCGTTTATTCTTGAGGATGCCTTTTGTAAAGCTTTTTTTGAAATTTAAGAAATTCGATGCTTAAACAAAATTAAAATTTAAATAGTATCTCAAAATATTTCTATTCATACAAAAATGTCTAATACCATGAATTAATTTAATCATTGCAGTATGTCTCATTAGTTTCATGCATAAAACTGAAGGAGTTGAGTTAAACAATAAACAAATATGTGAGCTTTTGAATATCAATCGTGTCTTTTTAAACATCTTTTGGTAAACCAGTAAAATAATTATTCATACAGTTATACAGGTTTTGTGTAAATGATTTTTGGAATATAACAGAAAGAATAATTCCTCAAATTTTTCTACGAAAATGCCAAGTATACGAAAAGTTACTTTGTCTCACCTGACTCTAAAAACAATTTACTTATTGCCTTAGTTGGCTTATGTTAGATTAGACGTTGTTGACTTTTCGTTCCTTTTTGACTTTTCAAGTTTGGAAAAGCCTGACATTTCGTCCTTCCGACTTTTTTTTAAAAATTTGCGAAAAGTCGAATTTTTCGTCCTATTTTGCATTTTTTGCTTTTTTAATTTTTAGAAAAGCAGACTATTTTGTCTTTTCGATATTATTTGTCCTCAATTTGGAAAAAATTTTAAAAAATTTCGACTTCCAACATTTCGACTTTTTAACATTTAGAGTTTCCGTTTTTTTTTTGTTCCAAAAAAACTTTTCAAAACGACATTAACGCAGTTTTCGCTTTTTTAAAAATGAAAAATTTCGCACTTTTTCGTCTTCTCGACTTTTGTACTACACCTAGACATCGCTCTTGCGTTGCCTGTTCGAAGTTGCGTCGCTGCTGAATTAGTTACTAGTTTTTCACTTGCGTCGTTAGATTTTCGAAGTTGCGTTTATATTTGTCTCAATCTTTCCATGGTTTGCCATCGAAACTCATAATTCACTTTTGCTTACGTTCAGTTTGCGTCGTCGTTTTTTGAAAACATATTTGCGACGCCATTAGCGAGGTACTAGGTGTATTTGAAAAAAAATCGATATCCAAACTTTTGCTTTTTTAACATTTGAAAAAGTGACTTTTCGACATTCTGGACTTTTACTTTTTAAAATATTGGAAAAAGTTATCGACTTTTTTGTAAAAGTCGATATTTAAGGCTTTCAACTTTTGTGAGAATTTGAGCATATCGGAGTTTTCCGACTTTTTGAAAGTGTGCGACAATTCAACGCTTTCGAAAGCGATTCGTCTTTCGTACCTCCAACATTCTTGACATTATTTAACATTAAGAAAATTAGACATTCGGAGTTAATCCGTTTCTTTTGTTCAAAAACTTTCAAAAACGAAATTACGAGTTTTTCGCCTTTTCTAATGTGCCGAAAAAATTCCACAATTTCGTCCTTCTCGATTATTCCACTTTGGAAAAATCGATAATCTGATTACCTTTTGTGCTTTTTTTAACATTTAAAAAAGCTTGACTATTCGTCCATTTGTTTTTTACCCTCCACCATTAGGATGGGCGGATAATAACTTTGTCATTCCGTTTGTAACACTATCGAAATATTGCTCTAAGAACCCCATAAAGTTTATATATTCTGGTCGGTGCGTGAAATTCTGCCGGTCGATCTGCAGCATGTCCGTCCGTCCGTCTGTTGAAATCACCCTAACTTTCCGAACGAAACAACGCTATCGACCTGAAACTTGGCACAAGAGTTGTTATTGATGTAGGTTCGGCATGGTATTGCAAATGGGCCATATCGGGTCCACTTTTACGTATAGCCCCCATAATTAAAACGGAACCCCCCAAATTCTGGCTTGCCGGGGACTCTTACCGAAGCAGCAAACTTTCATCCGATCCAGCTCGAAATTTGGGTATATGGTTCAGCATATGATCTCTAACAACCATGCAAAAAATTGCGTCCACGATTACCCACGGACGTCCATAATAACTATATTAAGCCCCCATATAAACCCGATCACCAGATTTTGGCTTGCGCCGAAACCTCTAAGAGAATCACAATCCTTCATCGCATTAGGTGCTGCAAATTTGGTTACATAGATGTATATATGATCTCTAATGCACCATTTGCAAAACATGTGATCCACATCGCCGTCCATAATTATTTATATAGCCCCCATATAAAAACCGCATCACCAGATTTGACCTACGGAGCCGTCCTGGAAAGACCAAAATTCATTTGATTCCATGTTGAAATTTGGTACGTGGTGTTAATATATGGCCCCTCAAACACCCATGCCAAAAAATTGAGTCGAAAATCGGTCCATAATTTATATATAGCACACCATATAAAACCGATCCCAGGTTTGAAACCTCCGGAGCCCCTTGGAATGAATCAAAAATTCATCCGCATTCGGTTTGATAATTTGCGTACGTGATGTCAGTATATTGGTCCTCAAATACCCAATGCAAAAATTTGGCTTCGAAATCGGTTCCATATATTATATTATAGCACCCATTAATAAACCGATCCCAGGTTTGACCTCCGGAGCCCTTGGTAAGGGAACAATAATTCATCCGATTCGGTTGAAATTTGGTTACGTTGATGTCAGTATATGGCCTCAAATACCCATGCAAGAAATATTTGGTCGAAAATCGGTTCCATAAATTATATATTAGCACCCATAATAAACCGTATCCCCAGGTTTTTGACCTTTCCGGAAGGGCCCTTGAATAGCAAAAAATTTTGTCATTACCCGTGAGAATTGAGAGTGAGAAGTATATACACCGAGGAGTTTAGAAGTGGTCCTCATTTTAATTGCAATCAATTTCAACCAATTTTCCTAAAAAAAAAAATTAATATATTGGAATTCTTATAAAAATTTTTACTTTATTAAAAAAAAACACTTAAACAAATAAGACCTCCTTTTTTATTTTTTATAAAAAGGAATTTATTAAAATTTTCACAGAAAATTTCAATGTATTGCAATTTAAAAAAAAAAATATTTAATAAAATTTGCATTAAAATTTTTTATTTAAAAAATTATAGAAAATTATAGTTTATTTTTTTTTGAGCTAAAACTTTCATAGGGATTTTTTTATTAAAATGGCCATATACCAAACATTACAGAAAATCTTAATTTATTGAAGTTTTCATAAAAATTAATAATTTATTAATATTTTCACAGAAAAGTGATTTTATTAGAAGTTTCATAAAAAATTGAATGTAGTCGAATTTTCGTAGAAAATTTGAAAAAAAAATGATTTTTATTTACCAAATTTTTCATAGAAGACTTTTATAGAAATTTTTTATTTATGCAATTTTTTTTTATAGAAAATGTTTGTTTATTAAAAAAATCGTAGAAAGTTTTTGTTCAGTACAATTTTCATAGAAAATTGTGCAAATTATGAAGGCAATCAAAAAACTCTTTTCGGAAGATTGCAGTGTAATTCATATTGATTTTGATAGAGGATGCTGATGTGGAATGTGGGAGTTTCGAAACGATCGTCTACCCAACCATCATGCAGTTTATTTTATTTATTAAAATTTGCAATAAGCGAAAATTGTTTTGCATGAAAAAATTTCAAAAAGCACAAAATGCTGCTTTTTTTTTGCTGTAAATTTGTCAAACCGGCAATGTTATTTTTACAATTTATAGAAAATTTAACTCATTAAAACTTTCGTAGAAAAATTTGGTTGCTTAAATTTTCATCGAAAATTTGTATTCATTAACATTTTCATTGAAAATTTTTATTTATTAAAATTTTGAAAGAAAAATTTTATTCATTATTTTTTTTAATTATTATTTATTAAAAGTTTTAGAGAAATTTTTTTTATTAAAACTCTAAAAAAAAATTTTTTGTTTATTAAAATTTTCATCGAAAATTTGTATTTATTAAAATTTTGATACAACATTTTTATTCA
>PGFW01017015.1:8457-26027 GCA_003123925.1 Haematobia irritans | reverse complement strand
TTCATTAACAAATTAATGGATCCTAAACCTTAATTTCATTCCCGATATTCCGTCTGAAAAGAGATATTTCTCCTGAAAATGAGTTGCATGTTTGTATTTCATTTAAGAAGTGGTATAAGCCGCATCCTTTGGGGCTTTGAAACTTCTGAGAGACAAACAACCAATAGCATACACTTCAGGGAAAACAATCGAACCATTGGATAGGCTCCATAGAAAAATTCAAAAAAAAAGTTACACTGTGTTTAGATGGCAGGCTTACATACAAAAATAGTCGACTATCCTCCCTCGACTCAACATAAAGATCTTCATCTGCAAGCAAACAACCGAGGATCTACAGAATTTGGTTGCAAAAGCCTCAAAGGAGACAAATTTCATCCGGATCCGGGCCTTGAAATATTGGTTACTATTGGTATGTGGCATATGGTCTCTAACCAACCGTGCAAAAATTGGTCCACATCGGTCCATACTATTAATGAATATAGCGCACATAGAATAACACCACGATCCCGCAGATTTGGGTTGCGAGCCTCAAGAGAGCAAATTTCATCGATCCGGTTGTAATTGGAACATGGTGTTAGTCATGATGATGTCCTTTAACAACCGTGGCAGAATTGGTCCATACGTCCATAATTATATATAGCCCCTCATAAAACGTTTCCAGATTTGACTTCCGGAGCCTCTTGAGGAAGGCAAAATTCATTCCATCCGGTTTGAAATTATGCAACGGGTTGTATATATAAGGTCGCTAATACACATCCAAAGTGCATACGGTCTAGTAGTATTAAGGAATCCCAATCACGACAGAAATTGTCCCATAATCGGTTCATAATCATGGTTGGCCAATTGAGCCAAAAATATAATCTACCAAATTGTATATTTCTATAGAAAATTTGTCAAAATTTTTATTTCTGAATTTGGAAGAATTTATCGCATAATAAATTTACTGGTCAAAATTTATTTCTATAGAAAATTTTGTCAAAATTTTATTCTCATAGAAAATTTTATCCATTTTTCAGAGATTTTATTCGGTTTCATAGATCATGGTATGCCATCGAGGCCAAAACTAAATCTACCAAGATTTTATTTTTCTATAGAATTTCTTGTTAAAATTTTATCTCTTTAGAAAGTTTTGTCAAAATTTTCCATTCTATAGAAAATCTTTGGTCAAAATTTTTATTTCTATAAAATTTTGTGACAGTTTATTTCTAATACGACCAGACATTATGATTAGAATTTTATATTTTCTGTAGAAAATTTGGTGTCAAAAGTTTCATTAATGATCTACTCTTGTCAAATGAATTTTTATACTATTGGAATCGATCTTTTTCTGATTTATAATAGCCACGCATGGACTTACATACACATTTAGAGTATGGTGTTAAGTGTTTAAGACGTACCTTCCATCCGCAGCGTTCCGCAACTCTAAGTAATTCGTTCCTGGAATGCAATGTTTAGAAGAAGTTCCTAACGTCAACCATGATGAAGGGGCGGTACATAAGCTTCGGCCTGGCCCGACACTTTAGCGGCCGTATATACTTGTATACCACCACCATTAAATGGTGACGGGGGTATGAATAAGTTTGTCCATCTCGTATTGTTAACACTCGAAATATTTCGATTGCCGACTCATATTAAAGTATACTATATTCTTGAGAACAGCGAGAAAATTATAAGACGATATAACATGTCCCGTCTGTCCGTCTGTCGTCTGATGTCCTGCTGCTGTTGTAATCACTCCTAGCAAGCCTTCAATAAGGCGCTATCGTCCCGAATTGCAACCAGATTAGTTTTTTTTGCAGGCAGCGTCAAAGTTCGAAGATGGGCTATGATCGTCCAAGTTTGATTATATGTCCCCAATATAAACCAGACGCATCCCGATTTGGGGTCTTGGCGCCTATAAAAACCGGTAGTTTTTACAGATTTGCCTCAAAATTGGAAAATCTAGAGGTATTTGGGACCATCAAAGAGGTGTGTCAAAAAATGGTCCGTATCGGTCCATAGTTCTTAGTATAGCCCCCATATAGACCCGATCTCCCCCGTCTTTACTTCTTAGGCCGTCTAGAAACACAGTATTTTTCTATCCCGACTCTTCTTGTCTGAAATTGAAATCTAGAGTATCTCTAGGAGCCCATAAACGAGGTGTGCACGAAACTCGTCCGCATAGGTCCGACTGTTTCCGATCTATAGCCATAGGCACAAACCCAAACCTCCCGAATTTGGAGTCTCCTCCGGTATAACGAACCCGAGTTTTTATCCAATTTGCCTGAAATTGAAATATAGAGGTATTCTAAAGACCATAAAAAAGGTGCGCCGAAAAATGGTTCTCATCGGCCATGTTTTGATACAGCCCCCCTATGACCGATCTCCCGATTTTGCTTCTTGGGCGTCGTACGAAACATCATAACATCCCCGATCTACGCCTGAACTCTGCGGAAATGCCGAAAAGGTGCCATTCGCTGCCAGCCGGACAATAAAGAGTCGTCGTCGAAATGGTCCCATATCCCGTCATGTTTCTGTAAACCCCAATATACGACCGAACTCTCCCCGAGCGATTTTCTTCTTACGGTCTAAGAAACAGTAATTTTTCTATCCGATTTGTATTGAAATGAAAACTAAAGGCTGTTTTCTGGGCAGCCACTCAAGAGGTGTGTCGACAATGTCCCCCGCATCCAGGTCCACCTGTCTTTTTCTGCTATCAGCCCCCATAGTAACCAACCTCCCCGATTCCTGGAGCTGGGCCTCAAAAACCCGCTATTTCTATCCCAAGTTTGCTGAAATCTGAAATATACACAGGTATTCTGACGGACCGCATAAAAAGGTTGTTGCGAAAAATCGGTTCTATCGGTCCCATGTTTGTAGAGCCCCCATCATAAGCACGAATCACCCCGATTTCTGCTTTTTAGGACAGGGCCTTCTACGAAACCTATAATTTACCATCCGACTTAGTCCTGAAAAATCTAGAGGTAATTTAGGACCTAAAAAGGGTAGACTTGATATTACGTCAATCACGAAAATGATAGCAGAAATCATAGAATTAATCAGAAATAATAAAATATAATTGATTAAAAAATTAATGTATTGATAATTATTGATGAGTTACAAGCTTCTAGTACTTCGTTAATTTGGTTTGATTAAAAAAAAAGTTTATTAAAGCAATTAATTAATTTTATTGAATATGAATGCTCAATAAATGAGTTTTTAAAATGAATTGGAAAATCAACAAAGTTTCAGTGTGAAAGTGATCATTCTTCACTGATTATAAAATATGAAATTGTTTCTTTAATTTCGTTATTCTTGTATCATTTCTATTTTTTTTTTGTGGCATTCAGAATAAAATAATCAAAAATACGTTTACATTCAGGTGGAATTTAAATGGTACTTCAAAGTGTTCTTATGTCAGAGTAATGAATGTTAATGTGTCACACAAAAATATTTCCAACAAATTAATTTAATTATACCAAACCTACTTTACATTGTAGCTAGGTAGGAAAAGGAGTTTGGAGTTTAGTTAGTTGGTTTGTCTTTGGTGCTCTTGTAGTAGATGGATGCCATCGTCACCATTACCGCCACCACAAATGACAATATGAATACACCTTGAGAGTAATAATAAAGAACGCCCATCAAATTGTTTCGAATGGCATGGTAGATACAGACAGTTGGCCAAAAATTTCTAGGGATTTTGGAAAAAAAGAACTTTCAGTAGTAAAGCGGGTAGAGGGGAAAAGTAAAATAAATGTCATTTTATGCTAAACTTGACAAAAATGACATTTCCAGGGAAATGCGAAGGGAGAACTCTAAAGAATTATCATCACCGCTAGGAAGATGAGCCAGAGCCACCGGCTGGCCTAACAAAGATGTCAGCTCACTGTGAGATGAAGTGCTTACTTGGCATTAAGGAGGCCAGCTACATCTCTATCCACATTGCCATAATCTTCGCTGTCATCAGTTCCATCTTTAGTCTTGCCCCACTATAGATAGACAATGGATTTGTTAACGAAAGCCAAAAAGTAATGCAATGCAAAATTTTCGGTGTTTCGAATGATATGAACAACAATGAGGCATTTCATCCTTTTGCAATGGTAATAAAAATCTTAATGTGCCATTAAATCCTTTCTTGGTTTTGTCATCATTAGTTTTTCGTTTCTTTGGGGGCCCATCATCATCTGTCCTTCAACTCTTTTTCCCATTCAATGGAATTTTGCCAAAGAAAACTCGAACATAACGCTAGCAATGGCAACGATAAATGACAGCAAAACTTATTTTAGGAACAAAATTCTTTGACAAATTGTTGAAAAACAAGATGAACAACGAAGAATAAAAGAAAACTAGGGAAGATAGGTAGGGACAAAAGAAGGAGAGATCAAGGAGACCACATTATTTCGAAAGCAACATCCTTATATCCATAAATATTGGTTATTGATTGAGCAAAAGATGGATTCGAATAAGGACACATGAAATAAAAAGAGACTTTTTATGGAAATAAAAAAAGTTGACCATAAAAATCTGTTAAAGATCGGGCGTCAAAATAAAAAATGTGTAAATAATGCGGATATTAAGGCATTTAAGATTTAAAACCTTGAAATTTTGAAAAGATTGATCGTATGAAAGTTGCGAAGATCGTGAAAAACGCCGATTTTATTGATTAGTCGGCAAATCCAATACACCCAGAGAAACAGAATAGATGCACCGTCAAACATGTTAAAGAGCAAAATGTTATTTGTTGCAATGTTACATGGTCACAATCAAAACTAACATTTTGCTCTTGAACATGTTTTACGTGATCATATTCCTTCTATGTGTGTATAAGCACTGGAAATATGCAATTAGAAATGAATTTGTGTCATTCCATAAGGGGCATTATAACACAGAAAGGAGTTTTGGATAAAAGTATTAGGGATAATTAAGTGGAAGATCATGAAAACATGATTTAATGATTGTCGATAACATTTCGAGGTACGCAAAATGTGCAAGGGGAAGCTTTGCTTTTTACCCTCTCAAAAAAAGTTATTTTTTTATTGCGACCGACGGATCGGGGATGACGGAAGAGTTTTCAAACAGAACCTAGTTACGATAGGATGGTGGCAGCCCGTATTTTAGGCTCACCTTAGTCGTATTCAGTACATTGTGATACACAGGTTGGTGAACTTCTTCTCTTATGAATGATTTGCTGATGCGATCCAATGTTAAGTTTACTGACAAAGGGACCACTTCTTAAAGCCCAGGTCCAGTCTGAACACGATTCACATTATGGTGAAACCACATTCATTGATAAACTCAGAAATATCACCCAGCGTCCGCAACTAGGAGTTGACCCCCCAATAGGCGGGCATGCTAGTCATTGCACCACGGTGAGGCGATTCCCAATATTGAACTGTTCTTATGTAATGAAAAATGTTTTAATTTTCACATTTTCAGGATCCTTGCATTACATACCGGCGCCCGATCATTGAAAGATATGATTCCTCTCCGAAAACAAAACTTTAGAACTATTTTAACAGAACTAAATTTATGCAGATTGAAGTCGTTTCAATATTGAAACACCCATAGAAAAAATCATGAACAGCGTGCAAAACGATCCGTTCATCAAAGTGAAATCAACAACATGTGGTGTCAAAGCGAGCAGGACGGTGCCAATCAGACAATGATAAATTGACACCATACGTTGTCAAAACAAAAACTAAATTCGGAAATTATACAGAATTTCCGAATTTTGTTACCGTCCGTTCATGATTTTGGAACGTAATTTTTTCTATTAGTGTAAATATATAAACAAAAGGAAGGATAATTTAGGTCAATAATTTTCCTCTGTTCCAAAAAAAGTGTTTTTAATACTTATACGATAAGATATTTCGGCTAGTATGCAGAAACATGTTGCGAACAATCTTTATATGAAAATCGAGTTTCGTCAATCGATTTTTTTTTTTAATTTTGTGAATCATTTGATATTATGTAGGACCAAAACATAATTATTTAAACTGTTTCAGTCCTTTCTTATACAAAATTACTCCACTTGACTTGCTTACTATATAGTTTTATGGGCATTTTCGAAAAGTTTATCGGTCTATACTCGGGCGCCAAAACAAAGATAATGCACTATAATATCAGTACTTTGTATATTTCTCATGGTAACTGAGTTAATATACACAGACGTTATCATCAGACTCCAAAATGAGCAAAACGCTCATCTTTTCAAAACTCTTTTTTACGTTTTGAATAATTTCAATTCATTGAGAGGGTAAAATAATCATTATCCTCGTAAAAATGAGGGAAAATAACACGTGTTTATTTCAGGGATCCGGAGCGGTCCATTTTTTTCGCTCCGCTCCGCTCCCGCTCCGGAGAAAAAAAAACCGCTCCGCTCCTCGCTCCGCTCCGAGAAAAAAAAAATCGCTCCGCTCCGCTCCACGCTCCGCGTCCGCTCCTCTTCGAGAAAATTATAGTACAAACATTGTATTATTTGTTCAATTGAGTTTTATTTTATTTAGAAAAATTGGGCGGTACATATATGGGAGCTATAGCTAAATCTGAACCGATTTCGATGATTTTTTGCACATATAGTTAGTGCTATAGAAGATTACATTTCGCCAACTTTGAGTAAGATCGGTTGATAAATAAGGGTTTTATGACCTAATTTGACAAAATCGGGCGATACATATATATGGGACCTATATGTAAATCTGAACCGATTTCGATGAAATTTTCAGACTTAAAGGGTGATACAGAAGATTATTTTGTGCTAAATTTGACGACGATCGGTTAGTAAAAAAAGTGCAACGTGAACCCATTTGTCGAAATCGGGCAATACATATATATGGGAGCTATATCTAAATTTGATCCGATTTCTTCCAAATTCAATAACGTTCGTCCTTGTGCCCAAAAAAACTCCCTGTACCAAATTTCATCAAAATCTGTTAATAATTGCGACCGAAATCCTGTGAACAACAAATACATGGACAGACGGAAGGATGGATGGACGGACGGACGCCAAGCGCTAGATCGACTTAGGAGGTGATTCTGAGTCGATCGGTATATATTTTATGGGGTCTAAAATCAATATTTTTGTAGGCACATTTTTTGGCAGATCAAACTTATTATACCCTAACCACTATGTGGTTTAGGGTATAATGACTTTAAAACAATGTGTTGAAATATTTTATTAATTTTGAAGATTTTTTCAGAAATATTAAATCCATTTTGACTTCATTAAAACGAAATTTGCATTCATGTTAGGATACACATTTTTATGTCGAATCACTTAGCTATAAAGACAAACAGACTTCATTGAAAAGTTTAGAGACTTTTAGACAAGGAAAAACTTTTTTTCAGAGAAATACGTCTTCTATTCTAAGCAAAATTCATATTCGTATTTTAAGCATGTGAAATATTTGGCCTCCCGACAATATTCTTTGCTACTACTATTTAATATGTGATAGAAACCAAATTTATGAAAATGGACCAAAATGGACCAAATTCTGTTTGGTGTGACCAATCGGACCAAATTTAAAAATTAGAAATCTTTTGGACCAATTTTGGTCCGATCGGACCAAAACGGCAACGCTGATTGGAATTGAAAGTCTATACACAGAGTAGAAGTAACTACTCTCCGAAAGTTTTTTTTTGTTTTGCAACAGACGTAGAGAAGAGGTTTTTTTATATTTGTAATGTGTGTGTGTGTGTGTATATTTATGTTTGCAACAACCTCCATCGACATCAGGGGCCAAATCACCGCAGTCGAAATCGAGTACTTCATCATCGTATGTAATTTACGCGGATCACCGCAGTCGTTATCGAATTGTTTATACTCGAAGTTGAACACGATAGGTAGCATGCTATCGAAAACGAAGTATGTAGTGATTTTCAAGCAGAAAAAAGGTAAACAAAAAGAAAAAAGTTGGTGAAAATGTAATTATTATTCTATTTTGGCAAAATACATTTAATAAAATATAATATTACTTGCATTTAGGGAAACGGATCAAAGAAAGGAATGCTCAGTAGCCGCTTCAAAAAAACTTATTTTTTCAAGAACTCTTTTTAAATCTATGGATGTTAAAAACACTCACTTCAAAATAGAATCACTTACTCTAATTCAGGCAATGCTAAAGGACTGCTTTTGTCACCAATATTTTTCCTTATTAATGCCCCTTTGTACTCATCCTCTGAAGCCGAAGACGAGGAAAACCAAAAAATACTTGGATTCATAATATATTTTTACACATATATTTTAACACACAAAAGCAACATAAATATCTCAAAAATATCCTAATTTGATAAAAAAAAATTATTTTGAAAATTCACTCTCTTACCAATTTCGTATTACCAATAGTGTTACAGCAATGATAAAAAAAAAGTAGTAAGAACAAAATAAATTTTCGATCGATGCGGTACTTCCAAAAATATTTAATGGCGATCGAAAATGTTTCTCTATACGAAACAGAACTCGATGACGAATGCGGTGATTTGGCCCCAGTCCGTGGTATACCTACGAATATTCTTACTCAGATCTAGTGTTACCTAATTTCGCTTTTTTTCCCTTTATTGTATAATAAATGTAATATGCGTCACATTTTTCAACCAAAAATTGAAACTATTCCATAATTTTAATTTAAATTTCGAGAACTAAAATATTCAAGAAAAAGAGAATGCTAGGATATAGTTACAATAGTAAATGCAAATGTGA
The DNA here is from genome assembly GCA_003123925.1 of Haematobia irritans. NCBI lineage: Eukaryota > Metazoa > Arthropoda > Insecta > Diptera > Muscidae > Haematobia > Haematobia irritans. The sequence continues at coordinate 17,350 of PGFW01017015.1, read as the reverse complement.
ATGAAAAAAAAGGCATGCCCGGTTCCTAAAAGATTTTTGTCTTATACTTTAATTATCCGAGGCTCAAAGAAGCGGAGAATACAAGTAAGGATACTTTAAAGACGTAATTCTCTTTTAAATTTGGGGGTTATGTACTTGCTTCTAGGAAGCAAATGTTAATTTTTCATTTTTTTTTAGATTTTTTTCGTCAGTTGTTATCAAAATCCTTTAAAAACGAGTTAACGAGTTATTTTTTTTTTCCATATTAAGACTCGACTTCCAGTAGAAATTATGCTATGTTTCAAGTAAAAAGCGTCTTTTAAAAATAAAGTGTTGGAAAAACATGTCTTAATTTTTTAACGAGCATTTTTTTGCTTTGTAGGCAAGATGCGCAAAAAGGAAACAAATTTAAAGACAATTTTTATAATTTTAAAGAATTTTTCTTAATTTATTAAAGTCACGAGTTGACCTTACCTCAAAAATTTTATCTTTCATGTTATGATAAACATTTTTAGTAACAAATCACATTTAATTAAAGGACATACAACTTCAATTCAAAAGATTTATTGCCTTTTGGACAGAAAAAAAAACTTTATTTTTAGAGAAATGCGTTCTTCCATGTTATGCAAATTTGCATTCTTATTCCTAAAGGACACTAGGAATCTTTGACTTCAACGGACAAATTTTTTTTCAGTGTAGAAAACTAAAAAAATTAAAATATAAATAAGATCGCTTTAATTGGCATTTATTGACGTTCAATTACAAACACTTCTGATAAGCTAATAGCGGGATGAAATTGATCGAAAGTACTGTTTGTTACTTTACAACATATACTCTAGATATCTGTTTTGACATTTGCCGTTTTTGAAAACCAGATACTAAAAAAACACGTTGTGTTTTACCCCAATGTACGTACGCTACAAAAAATACATATCGTAATTTTTAAACGTTTACTACACTTACGCTAAGTACTACTAATATTTGAAATTAACGCTACACAGTGTATATTTCAAAAGTTACACATTTCATTGCAAGGTAATATTTTTATTCGGAGCGGAGCGGTATTTTTCATTTGTGAACCGCTGCCGCTACCCCGCTCCGGCTCCGGATTTTAGAAATACCGCTCCCGCTGCTCCCGCCTCCGGGCAAAAAAAGGGCTTGCTCCGCTCGCTCACCTCCGCTCCGCTGCGCTCCGGATGCCCTGGTTTATTTAGCCATTTCATATACTACAGCCAGACATAACATTTGCTATCCGTTTTTTTTTTATTTGCCTCGTTTTGGGACACCGAATGCAGATAATAATTTTCGTATTCCAAAAATGTTTAATCCAGTGTCCGCTGTTAGACAAAATGACAATTAAAATATGTGGCCATCATGTTTTAATTTTTATTTACAAAACATTTTCCAAAAGCAATATTAACCAAGGGCCAAAAATGCCCCTGATGATAAAAGGCAAATGAATTACAAAAAAAAAAAACTAGACCAAAAAAAAAAGCACGGATAACCAAAAACGGAAATGTCCTGAAAAAGGATTAATGCAATAGACATAAAATTACCTTTTGCCAGCCACCGTAACTGACAAAAAAGCGATAATTTTTCTGTTGGTTTTTTTCTTATATCACTTAACACAAAAATATATTTACAAATAACGAGGGGTGGGCTCGTTTATTAAACATTTGGAAAAGTGTTTGGAAAAATATGGTGGTCGGTCCTGGGGGTGTATAAGAGACAGGTGAGCAAGTGCTGAGGGAGGCTGAAAATATGCAGTTACACGTACAAATCCAACCGAGTATTTACACAAACGGAAATATGCCTGGGTGAATGATCTAACCCTTTTTCCGGTTACAAATGCTTCACCGTCTTTTTTTGCGCGCGTTTGACAATTTTTATGACGAAAATGCGTGTCTTTTTCTGCCTTTGAAAATGTGTTTTTGTCGTGTAAATACTTTTAAATATGAGGGCGTATTAGATGCTGGATTTGTGTCTCCTCCTTTCATTGTTGAAGGAGCTAATAAAAACCCACCGAACGAAGGAAGGAAAAAAAGACAAAGCCCAAAAATGCATATAAATTTTAAGGAATATTCGTGGTGTTTTTGTTTTTGGTTTTGAAGCGGAAATGAAATGAGCATCCTGTGTAAATAGTCTTGCTGTATATTTCTTTCCTGATTGTCCTGATTATGGATAAGGCTGTGAGGCATGATTTTAGGTAAAGGATTTTTTTCTTGTACATTGCAATTAGTTTAGGCTTAGTTATACTTAATTGCGCTAATTACATTTAATCAAGCTTATTTCATGCGACTTTTTCTCTCTTTTACAGTCCATTTTCCATTTTATTGCTAATTTTCTAAGGGTAACGAATTTTTATTGTCGCCAGATAAGACTATGGACTCGCTTCAATGAAAAATAAATTGAGAAGGTGTTCGAGCAAAAACCAAGTATGACTAAATGGCGAAAATTTATAGATGACAAGCAATGGTGGAATTAAGGCAGGAAGGGGTTAAATAGCTTCGGTGTTGTGGAATCAGAAAAGTTTAGTTCTATTGATTAGATTTTGACGCCGGTATGAAAATGGGCCCCAGAAAATTAACCCCAAAACCCAACGCATGGGGTACGCTTCATAATGAATATGAGCCCCAACAAAATGTAACCAAAGTATGAAAATCGCCTCCGAATTAAAATTAGGGCTCATTTTCACTTTTGAGTTAAAGGTCCGCGTGAAAATGAACCCTAAACGATTGGAAAAATATGCAGTTTTAAGAAAAAATAATATGTCTTATATATGGTTGGAAATCTTGTTGGCCCTCATCGGACCAGAGAATGCAGTCGCTGAATCGTAATTTTAGCTGCTGCGACCGTTCTTTTGCCAGTTGATGGCGCCGCAGAATATATCGACTCATTTCGACTCAAATTTAGCCGCCAAGTTGCTATAAAATTTTTATTTACAGAAAATTGGTTCAGAAAATTTGAATGAAATGTAAATTTGATTATAAAATTGGTTGTAAAACTAATATCATTACAATTCGGAACACTTAAAATTGATTTTATAATGGATAATTGTACGCCGCCGAATAGACAAATTTATATCGGCTTAGCCGTCAAGCTGCTCGCAAAAAATGGTCGGCTTTATTCTCTGCACACGGATGAAAAAGACTGTTTTTCATATGTTTTGGCTATAAACATTATATGTTTGAACACAAATTTTTAAAGGCACAATATTTTTTGAGTGCAAGCATATAGATGTTCATAAGACTGAGCATAACATTGTTTGGCGAACATATATGTTAATATGTTAGAACATATTATTGTTTGGGACAATAACAATGTTTGTAAATATAATAATGCTTGATGGCAAACATATATTAATTTAGAATAGGCGCTATAAACATTATATGTGTTTAGTAGCCTTGGAGCGCTATTTAATCGGAGCGATATTTGAATTAAGTTGGTGGTTGTTGCTTTCATTATTACAAACATTAACATTTTATTTTTCCTTCGGCAATTGATCAGCTACTTCTGTTATCTTAACAAACTGTGTGGTCCGCTGTTCGAATCCCGTCCGCGGCAAAAAGGGGCGTAAAATTAAAATAAAAAATCATACAATTGAATAATTTCTTCTACCAATGTTTGTTATTACAGCAAAAGGTGTAAGAACTAAAAATCTCGTGGAAGTGAGTAAAAGATGTGGGGGAAATACATTGCAGGCAGAAACAAAATTGTTGAGCATTCAGGTCGAAAATCTATGTTGTTAGGCACCTATATTACCTGTATATTTTCAATAATTCATTATGATTGTAAATATATAACATTAAATAAATAAAATTTTTGAGCACGAAATATTGTTTGGGAGAATTTTTTTGAGCATATATATTTTTTTGGGTGCAAAAATGCTTCCAAACATTTATATGCTTCACATAAATAACATATTGTTTTTTGGAGACAACATTATTTGAATTTGGATGCAAAAATACTTAAATGTTTGGAACTTGGACCTACCAAACATATAATTGTTTAGACCAATATTGCTTTCAAACATATTATATGATTGGAGAGATTCAAACATATCAAATGTTTGGCAAAACCAAAAATTATATGCGTAAAGCAAAATATGGTTTGGGAGTATATGTTTACAGAAGCGATTTTTCTGTGAGCGTGCATATGAAGATATCAATTGAAATTTGTAAATGTCTATTTTAGATTGTTTGTACACTTTATCTCAATTACCATGATCGATTAACTTGAATTTGATTTTATAATTGAATAATTTCCGTCGGCCGAATAGATAAATCAATTTTAGTGCTAGCCCCCCGCCACCGCTGAGGGAAAAATGTAGTGTGCAAAGCACCGCCGAAAAGATGGTTAGCTTCATTCTCTGCCGTGGATGTTTCATAGGGAAGAAAGTTAAAACCCGCGAAAAAAATTAATTCTGAAGCGATAAATGCTATTTGGATCAAAGGTGTGCATTACACTTGAAAAAAATATTGTGTGTGAAGTTCAAAATTTCATGTCTCTTAAAAATACGAATGCAAATTTTTCTATAGCATAGAAGAACGCAATTTCTCTAATAAAAGTTTTTTTTCCTTGTCCAAAAGTCGATAACTTTTCAATAAATGTCGTATGTTTGTTTTTATAATTAAGTGATTACACTTAAAAATGGTATCATAGACATGAAAGAAAAATTTTGGGTCTAAGGTCAAACTTGACTTTAATATTCAGAAAAATTCTTTAAACTTAATGGAAATTGTCTTTAAATTTGTTGTCTTTTTGCAATCTTGTTACTACAAAACAAAAAAAAAAAAAGTTCAACGTTCACGTTTTTACTTGAAACATATATTAGCATAATTTCTGATGGAAGTCGCAGTCTTTAATTTGTGAAAAAAGTTGGTCGTTAACATAATTTTAAAGGACTTTGATAGGCAATATGAAAGAAAAAAATTTCGAAAAAAGCGAAAAATTAAAATTTGGCTTCTAGAAGCAAGTAGTCACAAAAGCCAAATTTAAAAAGAGAATTGTGTCTTTTAAGTATCCTTACTTATATTCTTCGCTTCTTTGGCTCGGATCAATAACCAAAATTTTTAAAGTAAAGACGAAAATTCTTCGGAACCGGGCATGCTTTTTTTTCAAGAGTAGTTGCCCAAATCCCAGAAAGCTAAAAAGCGTCCACTTGAAAAGCAGAAACACAATCTCAAAAGAGAAAATGTTGGTTTCATTTTCATTTGCAATACTGGGGGTTTTCATTCCCAAAAAATGAAGTTACCCCAAAAAAAATGAATGTTGCTTTCCATAAATTTTTTTTTGGGTCCTACTTCATTTAGATTTTGGGGCTATTTTCATAGCATTAATTGGAGGTATTTTTCCAATCGTCGAATAGTTTAAAGTCGACATTTTTTAACAAATTGCTTCCGAAAGACGCGGGAATATAGAATATAGTTCAATAAAATTTGATATTTTGTATACAAAATAAAATCTAAAATGATATATTACAAAACTTTTCATTTTCTAGATAGTTCTCCCAAAATGTAAAGTTTCATTGCTGTTGAACAAATTCAGGAGTTTTATAGCATTTACATTTTATCCTCCATAAATCCGAGCAAATTTTAGAATCTGATTTATCCTTCACATTTCGTACAAATGCTACAATAATTTTGGCAATCCATGAAACTAATGTCTCATTAATTTTCGTTACAACAAAAACACACAGACCTGCAACTATTTGTTTATAAATTATGGAAAGGTAACAACACAGCGCCAGCAAAGCACAACAAACTTTTTGGTTTAAAACATTAAAATTTACAACATAAAAATTTTCTAGCATTGCCAAAGACGACGAGGACGACGCACAGGTGATATTTTGTGAGTAATAAATTTTTTGAAATATATACGCCAACCAAAAAAAAAGTCGAGATGGGGAAAAATATACGCCGCCTAAAGGAAATATGCGAACGCAGGATGTAAACGCCAACGAGGCAAGCGACAAATTTTTCTCAAACACATTATTTTGGCAATGTTTCCGCTCCACTCAAAATCTAGTGGAGGATAAAGTTTTCAAGCTATAGCAGTTTTAGCAGCATATCCCATTACATTGGAGTGTTGCCGTCGTTGGGAGAAAGCTTCTAAGGATTTATAGAGCCTAAAAGGTGGCAGTACAATGATACAAAATAGACTTGGGTTCAATCTACCACCCAAGATGTTTCACTAGCCATGCCATGGAATTGTAGTGAAATGCTGTTTGTTGCACAGGTAAAGGGTAAAAAGCTAAAGCCATTTGTGTTTAATTGCGTGTAGGACAAACTAATGAGTAGAATTATGGCATTAAAACTTATAGACCATACGTCCACTAAAGTAACTCGTGTGACTTCGTTCATGAGAAAAGTTAGATAAAATTCCGGCCCATCTCCAGATTTGAGACATACTGAATGACAAAAATTTTTTAACTGATATCGATACAACGAGTAAGTTTTTGTTCTCGTATACGAATCGCCACTAGTCAAAAGGATCTGATAAAAAGTTTACCTTAGCAGAGTAGATTTTCAAAATATAAGATCTAAAAACCGAAGTATACCCACCAAAAATATGTGCAAACAATTATCCTTAAGAGAATATTTTTATGTAGTCCTGCATAGATACCGATCGTCGAATTGTTAGCTTCCCGCAGAGTATAAAAAGCGCAATTTATACTGGTATAATGAATGACATTTTCAAGAAGTTCCGTTGGTGCTAACGTTTAGCTAACTAACTTTTTAAAATCAGTTGAAAACCTAAAGGGGTATCACGACCAATATTTCAATGTACCGCCGTCATGTAACCTATTCAATGCTAACGATACAAAGAGGGAACGAAGCACTATAACAAGAAAAAAATGTATAGGCGGTAAAATTCCAGTACACGCAAAAAATAATTCTTCCTCCCAAAAGAAATTTTAGACAACAAAGTTCGCTTTCTCAATTTGGCCTTTTCGCTGTAAGGAAAGTGTATTTTGGAAGAAAAAGTATATTACTTTTTGTGGAATAACGTTTATTCTTTTCCGGCATGTAAAAACACAAATTTCATAAAGATCTAGCTCAAAAAAAAAAAAGCATTATTTAAATTGCTAATTGCAATTGTGCCCTCACATCTTTCTCAACATCAGCGAAGGATTTTTAGTTCTTAACAGCTTTTCCTGTATACCAACAATGTAGAAGAAATTTATACGATTTTATAAATTTTAAATTTTTTTTACCTTTCGCCTGGACGGAGAATCGAACCGCGACTCAATGCACATTGTAAGCGCCAACACACCTAAACCAACTGAGCTATGTACGGCTGTTATGGTCATGCAATAGAATAAATATCCATATAAGTTATATTTATATAGCATGAGCTTGCGGCGGCCGCACAGAACCGAGATAAACCAAAGTTTTGATTTAACAGAAACAAACATTTGAGTTTGGCAGGCGTGCGGAGGCAGTGTTAGCTAACGTCCGACTGCTCAGTGCCAAGGGTCGTGGGTTTCGATCCCTGCTTCGGCCAAAGTTTTTTTTTGCTATTTGTTTTTTTTTACAATATATTGCCAGATATATTCGGAAGATTCCTTTAAAAAATGTTCAATTATTACATATGTAGCTATGATTAAAATTTTGAAGCTGGTAAAATGTTGTCTTATTAAAGACCATAAAGTCAGAAAAGAACAGTGTTTGATATAAAGCGAATGGACTGTGTTGTTATTGTCAAAATTAACTTTTTTTATTGAAAAAAAATAAAAAAATTTTGTAACAAACGAATTTTTTTGGTGATAATAAGTTTAAAAATTTCGAAAAGCAATTCAAAAAACTCCAACAAAAGAAAAACGATTTTGCGGTAGGCACGTTTTCCAAACGTTTTTTTCCTTTGCGTGGTATATGCCTACAAAGCCTCATGAACAGTTTCAACTGAGTTTTTTTTTATTTTACCCATTTTTGTTGTCTTAAGGTGCGTTTTACTAAAAGGTTCCTGATTTAATAAAGTCCGCCTAAAGGCGGGATTGGGCATTAGAGGGTTAAAGAGATTGTTTGGTTGCAATACAAAAATCCTTTTCCAAACTTTCCTCTTGCGTATTTAAGAACAAAAAACGCCTTTCTCCGTCACAACTTGGTATTCTTTTGTGAAAGTAAAGCCGCGTGGCAGCCCGATTTATTTTCAGGCTCATTTAGACGCGTTATAAGGACGGACGGATATGTGGCGCTTTTAACACCTCTTCAAATTTACTCTAAAAAAATTATTAATTGAAAATCTATAAAGCAAATCCTACTGTCGAAAAAGATTGATTGATTGATTGATACAATGATTTTGGACTTAATTAACCCGAATTGTGCTGTAATTATTTTTTTCGAATTTTGAAATGTCGATGGTATGTTTCTCCCATGACATGGTCACGCCCGGGTTAAAAAAAAAATAAAAAAAAAAAAAAACTTTAAACCCATCTTCCAAAATTCGAAGTAATAAGTAATATATTTAATCCAAAATTCAATGTCGGATTATTATTATGAGATTATTTATTTCATTCAGAAATGCTTCAAAGTTGCATTATGAATGCAACTTTAAAGGAGGAACACAATTTTTTTATGTCTTAAATTTAATGAAAAAAATTAATGCAAAACGATTAAAAACTGCCTTCTAATAAAAAATGTCTTTATTTTAAAGAAAATTGTATGCAAATTGCATGTTCAAAAATCCATGTTACGTCCCCCGCATTTTGACTTCACATATTTTATAAATTTTGCGTAAAGCAAATTGGTTTGGGGTCGGATTGTAACGAATAGGAATAAAATCTCAGAATATTCTGCATGCACGAGTCTACAGCGGTACAGCGGTTAATATATCGAAACTCCACTTTTGCTTAAAATTAGTTTAACGCTTTTCTCTGAAGTCAAAGTATGACGACATTATTTCTTTCTGTGGA
>PGFW01017011.1:28318-43129 GCA_003123925.1 Haematobia irritans | reverse complement strand
TGGTGCTTTCGTGTCAATCTGACTATACCTCATAGTCAATGCTTGCCCGCGAAAGATGTTCGGTTTACCCCTACAAGGACAAAAAAAAGTTCCCCTACTTTCCCATAACATTCAGACAACAAAATTTTCTTACTATATTTTTCGTTCATTTGAAAAAATTTACAAACAACAAAAATGTTCAAGTACTTTATTATCTTAAAACACTTTTTTGTAAATCTCTATAAAATAAAGATTTTGGAAAAAGTCTTCATAATACAAATTTTTGTGAGAAATTTTCTTCAGGATAGGAAATAAAATTTTGACAATAATTCGTAAGAGAAATAAAAATGTTGAGAAAGAAATTCCACAGAAATAATTTTGAGAAAATTTTTTATAGAAAGAATATTTTGCAAAAAATTTCTATAGAAATACAATTTTGACAAAATCTTCTATAGAAAAAAATATGTTGCAAATTTCATACAGGAATAAAGTTACCACACATTGCTGTAAAGAGCTTGCCGGCTTCTAATTTCCGTCCCTCTAAGAGCCACCCAAAAATGAAAATAAATATTTCCAAATTGGTGTTGAGATGAAAATGCCTAAGCATTGTGGCCTCTACGTCCCTACAAGACGCTAAATAGTAGAAACCCTACATATAGGAATTTCCCCTAATTCCTAGCACAACACTGGCTGTGGTGATATTGCAACTACGGATTAGTATGCATCTAATTTGAGGTCCATTATATAAACAAGTATATACGGAGCCGTAAAGTTCGGCCAAGGCCGAAGCTGTATGTAACCCTCCATGCATGGATTGCGTTAGAAAGCCTTTTGACAAATTTCTACTAGAAATAAAAGTTTAATAAAATTTTACTTAGAAATAAAATTTCCTAATAATTTTTCTATAGGAAATAAAAATTATGATCAAAATTTTTCTATAGAAAGAAAATTTGACAAAAATTATCTACGGAAAAATAAAATTTTTAACCAGAAATTTTCTACTAGAAAATAAACTTTTTGACAAAAATTTTACTGTAGAAATAAAATCTTGGTAGATTATTTTTGGCTCGAGTGCGCAACCATGAATTTATGAACGCCGAATAAAATTTGAGCACAAAATATTTCTATAGAAATACAATTTTGAAGAAAATTTCTATAGGAAATAAATTATTGACAATGACAAACCTAGCAGGATGACGCAAATTAGAACATAAAATTTTAAAAAAATTTTCTCTAGCAATAAAATTTTTGTTACAAAACATTTTCTATAGAGAATAAAATTTTGACAAAAGTTTTCTTATAAGAAATAGAAATTTTCGCGTAGATTATTTTTGGCTCTATCAATGGTTGCCACGAACATGATTATGAACCCGATTCATGGACTTATTTCTTAGTGTTGACTTGGATCCAATTTGGTATGGTTCTTAGGGACCATATATACTAGAACCACGTTCCTAATTTGTACGCGAATCGGATGAAAATTTCTGCTCCTCCAAGAGGCTCCGGAGGTCAAATCCTGGAGCAAACGTTTTATCATGCGGGGCCTATATATTAGATCATTATGGACCGATCATGCGACCAATTTCTGGCTACGTTGTTATAGATTACTAGTACTAACACTATGTTCCAAATTACAGACCGGAATTGGATTAAATTTGCTTTCTCTTGCGAGACTCGCAAGCCAAATCTGGGGATCGCGTTTGATTGATGGGCGGCGATATTATCATAAATTATGAACCGATGCGTGGACCGATCTTTTTGCAATGTTTCGTTAGAGAACAATATACCAATTATCAGTGACCAAATTTGCAAGCGGATCGGGATGATACATTTGCTGCTCTTTGAGGGCTCCGCAACCGCACAATCCTGCGGGATCGGGTTTAGTATGGGCTCGCTATATCAGTACCAGCTATAGGCACGCGATTGGATCCAATTTTTTGCGCGTGTTGTTAGAGACCATATACCAACTCCATGTACAAAATCTTCAGGCCGGGACTCGGATGTCAATTTGGTTCTCTTTGGAGCTCCGCCAAGCGCCAAGATCCTGCGGGGACTCGGTTTATCTGCCAAGGCGGGCGACTATACTTATTATGGACCGATGTGGACCAACATTTTTTCATGATTGTTAGAGACACATATTACAACACCACTGTACCCGAAATTTCAGCCCGCATTCGGAGAAATATCTTTTTAGAGGCTCCCACAAGCCCAAATCTGGGCATCGGTTTATAATGGGGCTATATATATAATATGGAGACGATGTGGACCAATTTTTTATGGTTGTTAGAGACCTCTACCAACAACCATGTACCAATTTCAGCGGTCGAGATGAAATATGCTTCTGTTTATGAGCTCACAAGCCAAATCTGTAATAGTGTTCGAATGTGCTTGACACAAACGGAATGGACAAAAGTTAATATACACCCCATCACTCATGATGGAGGTATAAAAAGAGAAAATCGTTAAATTAAGTGTGGGTAATAAATACAAAATTTTTAAAGAATCGAGCAAATATTGCTTAGTAAAGCTACAAGTACGTATAGATACAATCGGCTTAGTACATCAAAAATTTGGATTCTGAGTAACATTGGTTAATAAATATAGAGTACAACAAATTTGGTTGAAAATCGGAGCGATCACATATATAAGTATGGAAGCTATATCTAAATCTGAACCAATTTGTTATAATGACTTCTTGCGGCGTTTGACTTTATACCACAAAAGGTTACCTTGTCGCGAAGATTTGCACAGTAAGCATCACAGTCAGGAAATGAGGATGTAAATGGTTCAAACTATAAGGTTTTTAGGGGCGAAAGTTTTTTCAAAAATCGCGGGATACATAGTATGGGAAGCTTAATCTACACGATCGAACCGATTTCCGATGAAATTTTGACACATATTAGCTTAGTACTAATAGAGACTGGATCTAGCCACTTTTAGTAAGATCGGTGAATAAGATAGGTTTCTATGGGCCAAATCGGGAAAATCGGGCTAGTAACGTATATGGAGCTATAATCTAAAATCCTGAACCGAGTTCAGATGAGTTTTTTGCACCATTAAGTTTTTGCTATACGAAGAGCTATCATTTAGCGCCCAAAATTGTGGGTAAAAGTCTGCGGTTTGATAGAATAAGGCTTTTGTGTCCAAATTTGGGAAAATCGGCGATACCATATATTGAGAGACTATATTAAAATCTGAATCCGATTATCGATGAAATTTTGCATTTGGGACTTACAAGTGGTGATGAAAAATGTTTACTATGCGCAAATTTCGATGTACCCGATCCGGTTGGCTAAAAAAGTCAACGTGTACCTCCATTTTTCCGATACGGCATTATCTATTATATATGGGAGCTTTATATCTAATTTGAATCGATTTCCTTCATAATTAATAGCGTCTCTCCTTGTCCGCCAAATAAAAACCTTCTGTAACTAAATTACAGAATCAGTTTATACCTTTGCGATACCGAATCCTGTGACAACTAAATAATATTCGATGATCGGACGGACGCACCAAGCGCCTAGATCGACTCAGGAGGTGATTCTGAGTCGATCGGGGTCTAAAATCCATGATTTCTGGTAGGCACATTTTTTGACCGATCAAACTTATTATACCCTGACCACTATGTGGTTTAGGGTATAAACAATCTTGGGTTTTTTTCATTAATGACCTCGGAGCTGGACTAAAACCAAAGAAATATAGTTAAACAAGTCAACAATCAATAATTATATCAAAATAAACAATGTTGGCAAAAATTTTCTGAAAAAAAAATGTTACCAAATTTTCTGATAGATATAAACATTTTGTAAGATGACTAATTAAAGTACTCAACTGAACAAAACTGAGGAAAATCCTGCCTCAGAGTTATATGTCATTTCTCACTTTACTGCTTGTCGCATGGCTGTCGTTGATTTGTGAAAAACGTTCAATAGGCAGTAGCAGCAGGCGTGTCGATAAGTTACGTTCTTTTGCAGAAGTGGATATCAGAAAAAAAAAATATTAGCTGTCAAAAAAAATAGTATAGACATTTTTTACAGGCGAGCCAAAGATGCAACTTCTTTAAAATAAAGACAGTTTTAGGGAGTTATGTATCTTTAAATCTAGGCTCTATAAAATTAGGATACAGATCTCATCTATAGAATTTTCTTTTTGCGATATATTAACAAAGCAATTCACGTCCAAATAAATTTCAGTCCACATTTAAAAAAAAACATTCTTAATTAAAAAAAAAATAAAAATAAACAAAAAAGACGTTGAACCAATGATGAAATGCAGTACGTGACGAGATTGACCAACTTTCAACGCCTATACGCCAGCCCGTGGACTTACTATTATTACAAACATAAAAACAACAAAACAAATAGAATAAAACATTGGATTGAAATAGGGTTTATTGTAATCGATTAGGGTTCTTTGTCAAATGGATAAAGTTGATCTGTCAATTTTGAAAAGCATTTAATGTCGATAGTGTGCATTTTAGGATTAACGAAATTCGAATAGGAGTCATTGAAGATGTATTTAACATTTGTTTGGCAGAATGGCGATTAGTGGCTTAGTCGATAATTGTTATGTTGTATTGATTATGAATTTAATGTTATGATGAGTCATTACCAATGGTATCTTATTGGAGGGCATAGGGACATTTGGGAATTGTTTTGTTTGTAAAAAACTTTCATACAATCCTACTCTTTCTCGTCAATAGAAAGACGAAAATAGGCTGAAGTACCCTTTTCTGTAATTTAAATTGTATTGACTATATATTGATGTTTATTGAAAACGTGGATAAGTGAATTTGTGTGTTGGTCAAAATCGACTTTTGAGTTGTCACTAAATACAGTTATTAAAGAACAATTTGTTTAAAATATAACTTTTAATTTAATCAATTGATAAGCATATACGGGCGATGTCCGTCTTTGAAATCACTTCCGAACGATACAAGCTATCGACTTTTAGCAAAACTAGTTCTATATTGAATAGGTCGGATGTTATAACAAATATTATGGACCAACTTTTAGGATATTGTTTCATAGGTTAGGTTAAGATATAGTTTTCAACCTGTTTATATCAGGCTGCATTTAGACTATTCCCTCCATTGTGATGCCACAAGTGGTGAACTTCTTCTTTATTAATGAAGTGCTGCCCGATTCTATGTTTACCTCAATTACAGAGGCCCCTTGTCATTGAGGTAAACACTTTTTCTAGCGAGGTCTGAATGTCATTGCACATTACGGTGAAACCACTTAAAGAAGCCTTAAAACACTCACTAATGTCAGCAGCATTTTTGAGGGGTGATACCACCGCTGAAAAACTTTTTTTGTTTGATCGTAACTGGGATTGAAACTACTACCCATTGTATGCAAGGTGGGGCGGGTAATGGTTACCATCATTATGCCACGGTGGCTCCCTATTGTTCCAATAAATCGTTCCCGAGATTTGACTTAATGGACAGGGGGGGAGGTGGGTGGTCCACAGTTTGGTAGAAATTCTACTAAATGGTAAGATTTTTTTCTCGTTTGGTAGATTTGTTAGAATTGTTTTTGTTTGACATTGTCAATCCCCAAATAGATGTGTTAAATTTATAGAAATAAATTAACAAATTTTCTATAGAAATAAATTTTACAAAATTTTCTATAGAAATAATATGTTGACAAAATTTTCATAGAAATAAAATGTGACGCATTTTCGAACATGACAAATTTTCTATAGAATAAATTATGCAATATGCTAAAGAATAAAGATTTCGACAAAATTTCTATAAATAAATTGGACAAATTTCGAACAATCAAAGATCTGTATCGAAATGCAAGTGTTACAGACGACATCACCTCATATATGACAACGGTTAGAATCCTAAGACAATCAATTTTGAAAATCAATTTCTATAGATAAGTACACAATGTTTGTGACAAATTTTCTCCTCATAGTAATACCATATCTTTGCAGCAAAATTTTGCTATAACTAAGTGACAAATTTTCTTGAGCAAAATTTTGCAAATCATAGAAAATAACATTTTGAAAATCAAAACAAATGCATATTTCTATAAGAAATAGATAATTTTGTTTTTTGATTAGCTAAACATCATCTACTACATTACTTACACAAGAAAAGAATGTTAAATTATTTAATCATTACTGAGACTGGAGCCATCGAAACAATCCTCTGTCATCTAAACTTGACGCAAAATACCATTGAATGCAGTAAACGATAAACACTTTCTAGGAAGATTTGCAAAATTTTCTATAGAAATGAATTTTTGACAAAATCTTTCTATAAGAATAAAATTTTGACAAATTTTCTATAGACAAGTAAAATTATTGACAAAATTTTCTATAAGAAATAAAAATTTGACAAAATATCTTTTCTATAAGGAATAAAATTTTGACAAAATTTTCTAATTAGAAAAAATAGACAATTATCTATAGACAATGCAATTTTTGAAAAAAATTGAAACATTTCTATAGAAATAAAATTTTGACAAGACTTTGCTATAGGAAAAATGTGACAATTTTCCTAGAAAAGTAAATTTTTGACAATCATAGAAGATAAAATTTTGAACAAAATTTTATATACGAAATAAAAGTTGGACAAAACTTTCTCATAGAAATAAAATTTGACAAATTTTCTATAGAAAATAAAGATTGTTGACAAAATTCTTACAATAATTGAACAATTTCAAAAATAATTTTGAAAACCTTAATAAATTTTGACTTCTATAGAAATAAAATTTAACAAAATTTTTTATATAGGGAATATAAATGTTGACAAAAGCTTTCTATAGAAAGTATAAATGTTGACAAAACTTTCTATAGGTAATGTGAAACTTAAAAATTTTGACAAAATTTTCTATAGCAATAATCATTTTGACAAAATTTTCTATAGTAAATAAATTGAAAATTTTCTATAGAAAAATTCAAAATTTTCTTATATGAAATAGAAATTTTGACAAAAATTTTCTATAGAAATATAAATTTGGAAAATCAACAGAAATTTGAATTCTATAGAAATAAAATTGAACTACAAATTTTCTATAAAAAGTATAAATTTTAGACAGCAAATTTTCCTATATAAATACAATTTGACAAACTTTTCTTTGTAAATTGACAAATTTCTAAGAATTCACTATAGAAATAAAATTTTAACAAATTTTTTTTTATAGAAGATAAGAATGTTGACAATAACTTTCGTATAGAAATGAAAATCGTTGACGAGAACTTTCTATACGAATATAAAATTTTGACGAAATTTCTATAAAATAAATTTTAAAATAAAATAGTCTATACTAATAGAAAATTTTGTCAAAATATTGATTTTATATAAAAAAATCTTGTCAACATTTTCTATAGAAATAGAATTGTTGACAAATTTTCTATAAGACATCGAATTTTGACAAAATTTTCCTATAGAATAAAGTTTTTTTTTCAAAATTATATACATACGCGAACGTCCACCATGTAAACCAATCAAGAACTAAAGGGGAGCTTAATGGTTATTTAATTTGCTTTTTATCGGGCCACAATAGACTCATAACATAGACTACGGACGAATATATACAATTTAGAAACAATGGTAAGCGAAAATTTTTAAAACACATTACCTTTGGTCATCGGCAACAAGTCACCACAACCGCGAGTAATCGATTTGTTGATGAACACTCTATAGTAGAGCATTGGACACAATCCATTGGATGGGTACATAAGATTCGGTCTGGCCGAACTATTCGCGTATATTGAAAACGCGTCTTTGACCTGTAATAAATACCAAAAATACTTAAGTTGAAATTTAAAAATCTTGGATCCATCGTAAATTTTTTTGTGTGTAGCAATATTTATACTTAAGGGATTATCATAAAAAATTACTTCTAACCAAAGTGTAATACCGTTGGCTTAATAAGTTTAATGAGTATCTATGGTCGCTAATATTATGGCAATGGGATTCTCTGCATCTCTGCTAGAGAATCCATTCGCTTTATTGGATTAAGGTATAGGTTAGGTTAGGTTTGGCAGCCCGATGTATCAGGCTCACTTAGACTATCTGCAAGTCGGCATTGTGGATACGCAACATTGGTGAACTTCTCTCTTATCAGTGAGTGCTGCCGCGATTCGATGTTAAGCTGCCTTTTTATAGGCCGAGCCACATTGCAGTGAACCACTTAGGAGAAGCTTTGGAAACCCTGCAGAATGACACAGAATTACTGAGGTGGAATTGGATTAAACGAATAAATGAAAAATGCGTTTGATTTTTTTTCAATAAGCGTACTGAATAATTCAGCACACCATTAATTTTCTATTATATTCCTTCTGAGTGGGCATAATTTATGCATAATTTCCACAAATGTTTTATTTTGGTAAGCATTTTGAATCCCAACTTAAACAAATCAGATTTCCTGTCTGTAAGTCATCAAGTTTTTGTCCGTGCAGCTTTCAAATACCAGCCTTCAAAAATGGAATATTAAAATGACGCTCTTAAACCCTTAATTTTTATGTAACTTTCGCACTTCCCGGTTTTTACTCTTGAAAGAGAACAAAATAAATTTTTTTTGGTTTTAATTGGAAATATTACCAAAAATGGTTCGGTAAAGTTAATAATTTGATATATATCGATCACTTTTGATTTAATTCTTTAAAGGGTGTGTTTTCCACTAATTAACATAACATGTTTCGAAATGCAATTGATATGTTCGCGTCAACCGCATTGATTGCTCGAGTGTCTAGAGGGCGAAAGTTTTATCATGTAAGTTCCGCTCCTTAGAACTATATAAACAGAGAATTTAGTAGGGCTGCTTTCTGAAATTATGGCGAAGAGCAATCTGAAACAGTGTTGTGCGCTCCTCCTTTTTAGCTACATCCATTGGTGGGCTTATAGAAAGCCGAATGAAAACGATCAAGAGTCAAATTTGGGATTCCAGCGTCCATTTGGCGTTTTTGGTCTCAGGCAGTCAGTGCGCACGATTATATGGTTGAGCCCTAAACTAATTTTAAGGATTTTGATGTATTACGGTCACGATCTTTTCATTTATAAGTCAGATGGGTCTGATTTCCTACAAGAATTTTTCGGAAATTGTTGTAGGAATAATGTAATGGACTTAAATCTGAGGATATACAAACATTCTGTAAAGGGGCAAACAAAAATTATGCTAGATTTAATATTTTTGGGCTCCTTCCTGGGAAAATGTGGAGTTTTTACTATGATTTTTTATCTTGGATCAGAAACATAATTATAATAGTCATATCTTACTAGCACGGTAAATTAAGGTTATAAGTTTCCTGTGTTGCGCATAAAGCGCTTGCCGAAGAGAGTTCTCGAGGGAGCCAGTTTTAGTGTGGTTTCAACGAACAGAATGCAAAGGGAACGGAATTGAAGGCATCCAGGGTATTTGAAAAATCAACCCGGAGATCGTTATTGAGGTAGTCGCGATATTGCCGCGCCTACAGCATCTTTAATACGCTCAAAGTTTTGATTTTGATTTCGATGGCAGTTGGCTGCGCTACTCTTCAATCGAAGTATTTTGCTTCCATTTTCTACAAAATTTACTTCGTCACTCGCTTCTTCCAAAAATCTGCTTCACTTTTTTGTTCTGCTTCTAAATTTTTAAATTTTTCCCCCATAATTACCTAAATGTTTTATCTTTCCTTTAATTTACGATGAACAATAAGCGGTTTTAATCATTGAGATTATTAACCGATTTGGAACCAATTTTTGCATAGTTAAGTTGGAGACATATACTTACGGCATGTAGCCAAAATTTTGGGTTCTCTTTAGAGGCTCCGGCAAAGCCAATCGGGGGATCAGTTTATAAGGGGGCTATATATATATTATGGACCGATTGACCAATTTTTTTGCAATGTTGTTAGAGATCATATGCTGCAAAAAAAAAAAGTACCAATGTAATCCATGGATCCGTGGATGAAATTTGCTTCTCTTAGAGTTCCCGCAGGAGCAAATTTTGGGGTCCCGTTTATATGGGGGCTATATGTAAAAGTGGACCGATATGGCCTTTTGCAATACCATCCGACCTACATCAATAAAAATACTTTAGTGTCGGCCAAGTTTCAAGTCGATACCTTCTTTCGTTCGGAAGTTAGCGTGATTTCAACGACGGACGTTTGCGGACGGACATGCTCAGATCGGATTTCAGAATTTCACCACGAACCCAGAAATATATATATTTTAAGGTTAGTCTTTAAGAAGGCAATATTTCGATGTGTTAGCAAAGCCGGAATGAAGCAAAGTTTAATATACGGCGCCGCATCCTATGGTGGAGGGGTATTTAATAAAATGAACTCTATTGTTTTGTTTTCAAAATGTATGCATACTTCATTTTATTCAATCTAACTCCAGCTTTTTTCGCAAAATCTACTCTCACGTCAATTTTTCACTAGCGCAGCGACTGTTTCATGGCGTGCTGAGATAAGAGGTGTGCAGCGGGAGCAATATTGTTACTTCACGCTCTCGCATACTCACGACTGAAAAATCTTACTCAACGCAGGATAATTGTTTGTAGGGACTCATGCTCGCGCAACACTCACGAAAAGGAGATTTGTACTCACGTACAAAATGGTCGTGACTCAAGAAAACTACGAATAATTTTATAAGAAATTTACCTTAGGGACGTATCTGAAAAAATGAGCCTGATTAAAATCGTGAGCGTTATTGAACACTTCTAATCTGAGACCAATATTCAATGTTTGAAGTGGGTTTTGCCGACAAAAGGGGAATCAATAGACAGACGGATCTAACGGCTACGAATTTCTGGTCCGATTTAGATTACCGGCAAAGGAGGAGGCGACATATTTAATTATTGGCGCAATATTTAATGTATTAGAGAGGATATAACGGCGACATCACGTACCAAAATGTTCATTCGATGCGAATTAAAAAATTGTTCCTGCCTGGAAGATCTACGACCATGAATATATCTTCTTCAATATTTCGATGCGTTATAAACTGAATGGCAAAGTTTTAAACTCCCATTCTATGGGAGTGTCGAACGAAAGTGTTCGTTTCTGACATGAGATATTGGGGCTGTTACTTCATATAGTCAAAACTCTATAATTCGGCACTTTTTAATATGGTTTGAGAGGGCAAGGTGCAAAAACTTCCATGGAAGCCTCTAACCAAACTGTTTTCTGACCTTTTATAAAATTCAACGAATTGAATTTCCTGTCGCTTTTACCATCAGTTAAAATCGTAGATAATTCCCCCGTTTATTAATAAAAGACGTTATATTTATATTTTCTTATAGTGGACTCAACACATTCTTTCAGTGTTATAAAGACCATTTTTTATTTGTATGTTTTTCTTTACCACAATTTCAGCATTCCATTTTCTTAAAAATAGTTATCTTTTAAGCCATGGTTTATTATGATAAAGACCTAAAATGCATACGTAATACGTACGTCTATATAAATTGGCCAAAAGTAAATTATTAAGTGGCTATGGTAATTGTCTTTCGAAAAATAAAAATTTTATAATTGGTTAGAGTAGAATATTTTTGTAAGTTTTCTAATTTTTTTCCGGGCTAAAATGAAAATGCGGAGGAGAAAACTTACTGTAATATTACGATATTTTTGTGCATCAGTTTTTAACTGGTTGTGTGTAAAGGATAAATTGAGTGCCATATTGTAATGAATGATACAGACACCTTTTTTAACAATTAACAGACTATCGATGTTCCTAAAAGAGAATATATCTTTCAAAGTGATTCATATTCTTCAAGAAATACTATATACTAAATGTGTTATTAACATTAATTAAGTTGTAAAACTATTTTTAAAAAGCGAAATTCTAAGTTTGTAACGCAAGTGGGGGAAAAATAGAATTTAAAATAAACTAGAAGATTAATTTAGACACAAAGGAAACTTAATCGTAGTCTATAAATTCTGAAAGCGTAAAGGAAATCGTTGTTAGTTTTATCGAATCCATCTAGTTATAGAGCAGAAGTATGTTTTAGCACATTACAGAGATATAGCATTTAAAATTTACAACATTGGCACACAGCGCCACCACCATTTCCCTTGCACATCTATTTCAACTGCAGCTACTTGGGGTCTGTGTTTTGTAGGCTCTGTAATTATAATTTAGTCCTTGGCAGGCACTTCCAATGACACGGGGTTTGTCAAGTGATAACGAGGGCGGTCTTGTTGCCGCTTCTCACAATGGCAATGATCAGGCTTGATAGCCTTCTTGTTTCTCAATATCCTTTACATGTAGGGCGGCGGCTTGTTCCGAGTCAAACAGATGAGTAAGCCCTCAGAGGTTTTTCAGGCTGAAATGGGCCTTGGAGCAATTGGTAAACATCATTACCACAGCTTTGGCTACAGCAGCGCATGCTATCGATATAACCGGGAGATTGGTGAATGACAAATGAGACTATCCTTCTTGCTGGTGGGAAGGGAGTGTTTAGCATGACCCAAAGACCAAATCCAGTTATGTCGGTAGGCACGCATGGGCATGTATTTGTGCCATTAACGGGCAGGCTGTGCGATTGAGACGGGCCATGGAATTCACTTGCACGATGGTAGGCTTTACGTACATCCTTCTTCAGAAACGACCAGTTTAATGCGAATTCCAACTGTTCTGGGGTTGGTCCGAGGGCCAATTGAGGTGGCATTTACGCCACCTGTGTACCCAAAGGTTTGGGTCAAAACCAAAGACATCTCCGCACCACAGCATTATCGGGAAAAATGGGTGGATTGCATTGGGGTGGCAAATGTAGAGAGCCACTCCGCGCAATGGTGCAGCCGAGGGATTGAATCGCACACGTTTGTCTCACCAGTCCACCTGTTTTAGTCCCAAGCCTCCAAAGGCAGAATCTTTAAGCCTCGCATTATCAAGGGGATAACAACATCGCGCTCTTTTTTCGGTCAGTCTTTGTACTGACAGCCAATAACATTAGCATGTTGTCACAATCGTTACACCGCATGGAAATAAATAGGAAGTACTCAAGACATTGGCACATGGCTATCTTACGCCCTCATATAGGGATGCGATCGCACAATAGGATAGAAAAAGTTGTGGTTGAACGGCAGACACATGACCACAATGACGCAATGGTATTAGCTCGAATCAATCTAGACATTACGTCATACGTGGTATGGCGCATATTCATGAATTGAGGCAAATACTTTTTGATCTTGGCAATGCAGTTTATCCTTGCTGCAAGCGAGACTAAATTTACCCAACAACCTCTTGGGTACCTTGGGCAGCCTCGACCCTTTAGAATCAGCAAACGTGTTTTTCAACGAATGTGGACTCCAAATCATGGCATGGGGTCAAATTGGACGTCGTAGCTCAGCTTTCCATTGCCTCCCTGAGTTTCCAAATGAGCAGCATTTAAGTACATCAGCTTGATACTCATGTTTTGTTGTTGTAGTTTAATGAATTTTCAGCTTTTTCTATTTTGTTTTCTCAAGTGTTTGTTGTTGAGCTTGGTCCAAATTTTAATTTGAGATTTTTTTAGTACGGGCAGTAACTGCGGGCGTTTGAACCTTCACTGCTGTGAAATTTGTCGAATGGCGGCGTCATACTAGAATGAATATAATTTTTTTCTTTGTATTGGGCGAATATTGAATTCTTATTGCTCCCGTCAACCAACACTACAACACAATCTGGCCTATATGTACCATCGTAGTGTATGGTTTGTGTGCGAAAAAATTGTTTTGTGATGTGGTCGATTAAGCAATGGGCGGAATGAATCGGAGGCAGAGAAGAATTTCTCGCGCTTTGCTGTTGTTTCAGAGAAAGAAAGAACAAGCATTCGTATTCGACAGAGTTTGATTTTACATGAGGTATTTGGTGGTGTTTTACAAGTGGAACTAAGTGCATTACCGTGTGTGTATTGACAATAAAAGCATGTGGCATCGCATTGTATAACAAATCATGCAATTGTGTACGCCGCCATAACGCCAATTGCTATTTGTATGTGTACACATACTGTTTGGGCAAGTTGGGCAATGGAAAATTTCTGTATGAATAGCTAGTAATTTTCTAACTATGTAACAGCAAGAATGGTAAATGCATTGTTGTTTTTATTATGATGAAGTTCTGCATGATGGGTTTTTTTGTATTTTACAGGCAATGTTTAAATAATCAGGGTAGTGGCCAATATCTACAAGAAAGATTATATTCAAGGTAGATTGGCGGCATTACAATGTAGATTTATTGGGACGAATTTTGGGGGATTTATATAAAACACATGGCGACGCTGGTTATATCAATAATGTGCCGTTCATTTAATATTTTTATTTGGACGACGTATTTTGGTATTCGACGTAACAACATCTAGTACGAAACTCAATGTGCAAATCCCGAAGTGTAAATGTATTATAAAAAAGAAATGAATTAGGAATTGTTTCAAATTTATATTATTTATATCAGAATGGTAATAGACATTTTCATGTTTCATTAAAAAAGTATTTAAACGAACGGATCTTTTTCACAATTTTCGCAATGTGGGCAAGATTAGTAATATGGCAACTCTCTTTATTCACATGAAAAAGGGAATGAAGCTTGTGTCGATTTTTGTTGATGTTTTAGTACTAAGTTCAGGGTCTCAAACCAAGGTATTTTTAAACTTTATTTTGAATATTTTAGTCAGCCGGCCTACTAATTGTATCGATTGCCAGCACTTCAAGATTCTTTTCAAAAACAGACATTCCGTCCAGATAAACTTATAAATTGGAACGGCGCATAATGTTCTTAGTTAGCCGCTACAACCAAAATAAATCAGTAAAAAGTATAAAAATTAGACCTCTTTGATTGAAAAATTTTAATTATAACTTCTGATGGGGAATTGGCCCAAAGCAACATTTTCATAAAGTTTATAAATTCAT
>PGFW01017006.1:19921-30315 GCA_003123925.1 Haematobia irritans | reverse complement strand
ACACAAAGGATATTATATGGAGCTATATCTAAATCTGAAAATCGATTTTGACCATATTTGGCACATACAATAAGTATCATTAAAAAGTACCGCTTTGTGCAAAAATTTGAATGTAAAGTCAGGTGCAACTCTGACTTTTGAGACCATTATTAAGTCCAAATACCTGGTTTGCTAAATAAAGATATATATCGTGAGCCTATTATATATCTTAAATCTGAACCGATTTTAACAAAATTGGCACAACTTAAACGATACTAATAAAACGTACCCCTTGCTGCAAAATTTGAAGCAAATCACGGCAAAACTCCTGGCTTTTTTGTGGCCATATAAGTTCAAATCGGAAACGAAAAATATATGCGAGCCTATATTCTAAATTTGACCGCATTTCAATCAAATTACCAAGCATTGCGTAGAATGTCAATCGATTGCAAAATATTCACGAAGATCGGTAGAAAAACGTTGGCCTCTGTGGTTCTTATGAGCTCTAAAATTCGGAACGCAAAGAATATATATGCGCGAGCTATATCTAAATCCTGAACCGCATTTCGCTTTATATTTTGCAAGTTTTTTCGCAGATTCATTAAAATATCTTGGATGTACGATATTTCAAGAAAACGGTTTATAAACACGCTAACTGATGACCAAATCGGGATAAATATTATATGGCAGCTATATCGTAAATCTAAACCGATTTTTTCCAAAACCAATAGCGATTGTCTCTGTCCTAAGAATCGGCCCTTATGCCAAATTAGGTGGTAAGACGATCGCGACTTAAATTGCGAGCTGTACTTTGTGCACAAAATTACATATTTACAGACAGACGGACGGACAGACAGGGACAGACAGACGGACATCGCTAAATCGACTCAGAATTTTAATTCTAAAACCGATCGATACTAAAGAATGGTTCTGATGATCACTTATTTCTTAGGCGTTACATACAAATAACACAAACTTATTCATACCCTGTACCACAGTAGTGGTGAAGGGCGTATAAAATATTGTATACATTACCTAGCATAAATAAAATTTTCTACACATGATGATTATCATGCAATATTTTTTTTTTAAGTTTGAATCCCCCCGCCCGATTAAAATCCTGGCTACCGGCCTTGATTTGCGAAAGCCATGCCCGAACATTGACAATTATGGCATTTGCGTTCATGCTTCGTTTTGTTGGTTGTTTGGAAGTCCCATTTGACTTTGGACGTAATCGATAACACTGTATTCTTGCTCGGAAGTGTTTTAATGGTAATAGTTTTACGTTTGCAATAGCTAAAACGACATATATTTACAACTGCCTGCCGTATCTTGCTATTTTGTGAAACGATTACATCTATTTCTTTTTTTTTTTTTTTTTTTTTTTTTTTTTTTTTTTTTTTTTTTTTTTTTTTTGGACAGTCTAGTCCCTTATTGATTAGTTTATTTTTTATATAACTTGGATCATGTGTTTCTAGACCAAAGAGTAAAGCTTTATAGGGTTTTTCTTCTTTTGTAGCATAGGTGAAAAACTCATATTTTTCGTTTAATGTATTAGACATAGTATCAAAGTCTTTTTTAGTCTTTAGAAACAGTTTAAAAGCGATAGAAATTTTTCTAATAGATAATTATTGAAATGTTTTGCCAAATTTTTTACACAGGCCTCATGCAGTTTCTTCGATTTTGCCACTTAAGAATTGTTATTGGGGAATATGTTACTCTCACTTCACTGGGCAACTGATCGTCATTCAGATCATCAGTATCGATTGTTTGCAACGAGCATAATAGTTATTGTCTGCATTATTTGCAGTGCTATTGTTTTTTGGGTTTTTTTGCCCTCTCATTGTAAAGAGATTGCGAATTGCACACATCTTTCTCGACGAATACGTTTATGTTTGCTTGTTTTTAAAAACGGTTTTTCGTCCCCACTGAGAAATATTTATATTACGCAAAAAGCAATATTCGTAATATTTTTCAACGATAGCAAAAAAAAGAAAAAAACGAAGAATGTTGCTTACAGCGCTACTGAAAAACACGTCTGCTTTATAGGCAAGCTAAGTTGGTCAACGTGACTCGGACCGTGTTTTTTAATAGCGGATTATTTCATCGTAATAAGTACTTATTACGAATTTCACGTGTGGTGGAAAATTAAGCCACCATGCAGCGAAATTCAAAGTCATCCAATAGGTTACTAACTTCATGGCCCAGTGGACGGGTATCGACTAAAGTTACAAATTTGGACAGTGACCAATTATTGCTAAGACGGATCGACAGATGGCGACACTTTTGGCAGGGGTCGAACCTTTCTAAGGTTAACGACATCCAAAAAGAAAGATATGAAGGCTACTCGCCCAGAAATGTTTTTTTTTATCCTAAAGAAATTGGGATCAGTCGACCCAGCCAAGTTGTCGGTTAAGTAAGCGAATTTTCCTTAAAATGGGCCTCAAGGAATTCTGAGCTGTCAAAAGGGAACGATCACCAGATGAGTTTGCCATTCCTCTAAACGGGCATCAAAGAATTGATTCTCGCAGAAATTGAGCACAAACATATTTACCATCTCGTCCTCATATGCACATAGGAAAAATATGTTCTGCTATAAAAATTTTTACAATCTTCAAAACTGTCCGAACTTCATATTCCTCCTGTCCCTAACCGTTCTCCAGAAACGTTTTTCTGGCATTGCGTGAATATTTAAATTGATGAAAAAACTCCTATGTATTTCATATAGTGTTAACGAGCACCGTGTTTTCACTTGCAACCAAGGGGTAGTTCGTCGTGGCTGTTCATGGATTGTTACAATTATTTTATTTAGTCCAGAGTTTACCAAGGGAGCTGAAAATAAAAAGAAAATACGTTGATTAAGAGGGTATTTCAATCAATATATCACTATTTTATTAGGAGATATAATATTAAATGGCTAAACAAATAATTAAATTAACACAGAAGGCCTTGGGTCCACTCGGGAAGTTTTCTAGTACGAAGTTCGTCCGTTCCGCCGCTTACACTTAGCAACGTGATTTTTCTTCAGTCTAACTGGAAACACTCCCCACTGGGTGGTCAACTTCGCTACCGCAAAATCCCCGCTGGGAGCTCAACTCCGCAACACAAATTCCCCACTAGGTGGTCAACTTCGCTACCGCACAATCCCCGCTGGGAGCCCAACTCCGCAACACAAAGTCCCCATTGGGAGCTCAACTCCTCAACACACAAAATCCCCACTGGGAGCTCAACACACAAAATCCCCACTGGGAGTGCGACTCCTCTAGCCCGATAACAGATGGGAGCTCAAAAACTTCACTAGCATGTAACAGCTGGAGCCTCAAACTCCACTATTTTTACTACTGGCGAGATCACTCGCTATATGTATATGTAACCATAATGCGGACTAAAACTCCACTATTATTCATTACTGGCGAGCTCTACTCCACTATTATCTACAATACCGTCTACGGTTTGCCGAGCTGTAGTATCAAACTTCCACTCCGGGAGCTCTTACCTGTGTGACCGCCACTTACCGACCGCCCGCATTAGCGCATGGCATCGCCTTTTATAGGCAGTTGCGACATCAGACATATGCGCTTTACAGGCTATCAATTATTCCGGACGGAATGTCGGTGTTTGTAAAGAATCTTACAGTGTGTCGGATCGATACGACTTGTCGGCGATGACTAAATAATCGGTAAATTGTCATCACGATCCCATAAACATTATTTGCCTTCGGACTTAAACTTATAATGTGCACCAATATATGGGATATGTTCACACGGAGCACTGTCTCCGGAATAAACTGTATATTCTGTAAAGCGCAATACGTGCACCCACACATAGCTTTGATATCATCTGCTCAATCAACAGAAGCCAACTCTGGTGTTACTCTTCTTACCAAAAGATGGCGCAACCAAATTTCCAGCTTAAATTCAAAACCCCGTTTTAACATATAATAATTCATGACCAATTACACATAAATTTAAATACATAATATCTTCTTTGAAGGATAAAATAACAAATGAAATGAAAAAATATTAAATTCATTAATATGGTTGGCCGTAAAACGAGGCTTTTCCAACCTTTAACGATCACTACCCGAAGAACTTTTATGTCCGTCCCTTAAAGGCCTCTCGTAGCCGTGCTGGACTTTAATTGGGTCGAGGGAGTGTTATTAGCGATACGAGCTCGTTCGAAACTACTCGGGGCGTACGCCATTTCCATGGTATGTGAACAGTGTCAATCATCGTCCAGATTTTCGGACTACTAGTGTACTTTCCGTTTTGGAACGTGGACTCTGCTACGGGCATAGTATTGTGCAGCGGGACGGAGGGAGATTTCTTGGGATCTAGCGTTTCGCATGGTGGATTTGTCCCGAATTCGGCTTCATTGCTGGTGGGGTTTTATTCGCATCTATCGCCGACTCTGAGTGTCTTTTTCTCCTTGGGCATGTCGTTAGCAGTAAGGCATGCTGCACCATCTTTTCGTTTTTGCTCTTATCTCAATGCCTGAGGCAATTTCCTTGTATTCCTTTATGGTTATCGCGTACCTCTCTCAAACTCAAAGTTTGGTCCTGCTTTTCGCCGATACCTCCTTCTCTAATTGCTGCCGGAACCTTGTACGGGACTTCTTGAATTTACCTTCCATGTTATCTTTTCTTGCTTAATCTACAAAATATAAACAACAGCGAAATGAGAATCCAGAATAACATAAACACACACAGATTTAACACAATCGGACGAATTCACATACAGACGCAACTTGGACACATAAACACACTACGTAGTATACACTTTCAAATCGCTGATATGTGCAGTCTTTGTTCGGAAGAGTGTGGAGATTGGACAATGACAATGACCGGGGAACTAAAACTCTTCACTCGGTAGGGGCCATCATATTTTGTGCCAGTTTTTGCAGCGAAATTGCTACGCCAAGTCGTCCCACTTTGTGGCTTCCACTTCTCCCGTCTCAGGTTGAGTGCCGCGTTGGTCATCGGAGGCCTTCGCTAAAGATCGGCGAACGATCTGAAACCTCCTTTGCAGTCCTGAGCCCTTTCGGTATGGGGTCCGACTTCGCTCCGATCATAGTGACCTCGTCATATAAGGCTTTTGGTAACCGTGGTTCTCTACCCTGAGTGAGATAAAGCTGAGTGATTAGCCGTTGTTATCCGATACGCTAGTATTCATGGCAAGCATAATTTCTGGGAGTAATTCGTCCCATTGGTTGTGACGGGAACCGGTAAATTGAGCAATCATGGTTTTAATCGTACGATTTGCTCGTTATGTGGGGTTTTCCTGGGGTGTGTACGGCGCGGTATATTGCTGGTGTACCCCTATGTCCTGCAAGAACCGTTTCACCACTTTCGCCGTAAATTGTGAACCATTATTCATTATGAGGACCTTGGGAATACCGTATCTCGCCACCAGTCGTTCCCGTAATGCCTTGACTACTCCGTCCCCAGTGACCTTCTTTAGAGGGATCAGTTCGCTCCACTTCGAAAACTTGTCAAACAATACCAGCAACATAGTATGCCCATGCTTTGAGCGAGGCAGTGGCCCAACAAAAACGGCGCACACCGTTGCCCACGGTTCTTCTGGCACCTGGGTCAACATATGTCCAGCCGGTCGCTGTTGATCCGGTTTGTACCGTTGACACAAGGTACACCGTTTTAAATGTTGACGTACATCACGTACCCATACCTGGCCAGTAATATTTATTCCATAGCCGTAGTAGAGTCTTCCTGATACCTAAGTGCCCCGCGGCTGCTTGGTCATGATTCTCGATTAGTACCCGTTTTCTTTAAGGAGTAGCACCGCAGAGTTTCCAATTGGCTGTATCCTCAGTCGTGGAGTCGTGAGAAAAATAGCGATACAGTTGTCCGTCGACAATCACATAATCGAAGTTCTTCTTTGGATCCTTTCGGACCTCTTCACATTTCCTAGTCCACCATTTGCACTCCCCAGTTGCCACTGATTTCACACAGGCCAAATTCAGCAACTCAACTGGTTCTCTGGACAGAGCATCGGCTACAACATTCTGTTTCCCCTTTCGATATATAATATTGAACTGATATTGTTGTAGCTCTAGGGCCCACCGAGCTAATCGACCCGACGGGCTTTCGATTGCATTCAGCCACTTCAACGAAAGATGATCCGTAATCACCTGGAACTCATATCCTTCCAAATAGGCCCTCATTTGCCTTATGCCCCACACGATGGCTAAGCACTCCTTTTCCGTGGCCGAATAAATGTCGACTTGCGTAGGCGATCACGCGTTCCGCACCTTCGAGTTGTTGCGTTAAAACGGCTCCCAATCCAAAGTCACTGGCATCCGTTTGCAACGTGAATATTTGACCAAAGTCAGGGCAAGCGAGTACCGGAGCTTGTGTCAATTTGGCTTTCAATGATTCGAACGCTTGCTGTTCTTCCTCTCCCCACTTCCAGTGTTTTCCTTTTTTAAGGAGCTTTGTCAAGGGCTGTGAAATAGTGGCGAAATCAGGTACAAATCGTCGATACCAAGAGGCTACCCCCAGAAACCGTCGGACTTCCTTTACTGGCTGCGGTGATTTCATCTCGGACATGGCAGCTACTTTGTCGGGATCTGTCTTAAATTCCCTCCTCACTAACAATATGGCCCAAATATTTCGTCTCCTTTTTAAAAAAATCGCATTTTTAGATTCGCATTACGTAGGCGTTGAAAAACTTCTCTTAGAATGTTTATATGCTCCTCGAGAGTTCGTCCGATCACAATAATGTCATCTAGATACGCAAAGGTTCCATATCGTGTCCGAAAACGCTATCGAGGGCCCGTTGGAATGTCGCCGGAGCGGAGTGTAATCCAAAAGGCATGACCTTCCATTGATATAGGCTCCGTCCCGACACGACAAAAGCCGTGTATTTCTTACTGTCCTCAGATAGTGGGATCTGCCAGTATCCATCTTTCAAATCCAAACTGCTGATGAACTTGGCATTCCTCAATCGATTCAAAATAGTGTCGATACGTGGTAAAGGGTAGGCGTCCGGAGACGATCACCGATTGAGTTGTCGAAAATCCATGCAAGTGCGCCAAGTACCAATCTTTTTCTTCACAATTGTGATCGGAAAGCTGTACGGACTGGTGGACGGCTCAATGCATCCACGTTGAATTAATTTATTGACCTCCTCATCTAGTATGGCCTGCATCGCTGAGTTGCGTGGAGCATATCGTAGCTTAATCGGTCTGTCATCCACCATTACAATCCTATGTTCTGCAATATTCGACAGTCCTTGGACCTGGTCAAATTTTGGCAATTCGTCCTCCAAGAATTTTCGAATAACTTCCTGTTCTATAGTATCGTTGCTCTTGCGGCATTCTGCGTTGCCCATATTTCCCCTTCTCCTCATTCACGACTACACTCACCTGTGGTGGTGGTTTCGTCGTTGATTGCAACGATCGACCCACAATGAATCGTCGCGTCCTCCTGAACATACTGCGCTGTCAACCCTGCACATCCTATCGTGGTGTTTAATTTACGAAGGGCATCCAATCCAAGCAATACATGGACGTCTTCTACCACCAGAAAAACGCACGTAGTAACCACGTTTCCCAGCTTTACATTAAGCGCGGTTGTCTAGGATACGCTTATTGTCGATGCGTCAGCCAAACCGACCTCCCATTGTTCACTTTGGTACGTAACGTCTCTTTTGATTGTTTCAAGGTGGGATCTTCTTATGAAACTTCGTGACGCTCCAGTGTCAATGGTCGCTTTCGAAAGTTTATCCCCCAATAGCACTATAGCTGAAACCCGTGTCTGCTCCCACAGAAGTGATGTTCTTCAGTCGATAGCGTGTATTGACGGCTTGTTTCCGCGTTCCACAACCGTATCAGTGGTGTCGGCGTCCCCCAGTGTTTCTAGGTTCCGCCGGAGCTCGGTCTGATCCTCGAGGTGCGTGTGCTACGCCCGGAATACTTTCCAACTCCTCCGCCAGGACAATCAACTCATCTAGGGAGGTAAAATCTCTCCGCCGGATGTACCACATATAATCAGGGTGGGCATTTCTAAATAGAAGTGATGTTCTTCGGTCGATAGCGGGTATTGACGGCTTGTTTCTCGATTCAGGAAGGCGCCCAGAGGGGCCTTGTTTCCGCGTTCCACAACCGTAGCAGTATTTATAGGTTCCGCCGGAGCTCGGTCTGATCCTCGAGGTCCAACTCCTCCGCCAGGACAATCAACTCATCTAGGGAGGTAAAATCTCTACGCCGGATGTACCACATATAATGAGGGTGGGCATTTCTAAATATACGTTCAAGTTTTTGCTGTTCGGTGTGTAGCATCAAGTTTTGTATAGCTAGCAAATATTCTTTAAATGGCTCCCTCGGACGTTGGTGCCTTTTACGAATCTCATCTTCTAATTTTTCGAAGTAACGTGGTGGTAAAAAGAATTTGACGAAATCTTTTTTGAACTCATCCCACGTACTCCAGTGTTTATTGTTATTGCGAAACCATATGAGGGGCTTTCCTTTGAAAAATTCGGGCATTACCGGTGGCACCTTTTCCATTACCACCCCATACATTTCACCCAATTCTTCTAAACGTTCCACAAATTCTAAGGGATCACTATTTCCTTCGTATTTAAGTCCCCATTTACGGACAATATCAATAACTTCGGTCACCGCTTGTTGGGGGATGGCCGTATGGCTGCCCGCTTTATTCTGACTTTGTCATTGGTTTTTCAACTTTTGATGAATGGGGCTACCGGCAGGATTTTGGCCTGTGACTCCGGTGAGCTGACGAGGAGGGATTGTCAAGTTGGTACTATTATCATGCTTTGATTGTAATCGTGGAAGGATGTGCGGGTTGTTGCGCCATCGTGTTAAGAAAGAAGCCCAGAGTTGAATGTTGACTTGACAGATGAGACAACGTATGTTGGGTGCGTATGTGTAGTCGAACGGCCTATAAAGCGATGCATGCGCAAGCGGCGGTCCGTAAAGAGGCGCCCACAGGTAAGAGCTCCGGAGTGGAAGTTGATCACACTCCACCGTAGACGGTGTAGAGTAAACCGTGTAGGAGTAGAGAGTGAGTAGAGCTCCCATATGAAATTAATAGGGAGTACTCCCAGTTGGTACATAAGCGGAGTTGAATCTCCACTTAACAATAGTGATTGATCTCCAGTATAAAATTAGGATTGACTCCCAGCGGTTACATTAGTGAAGATTAGCTCCCATCTTTATCGGCAGAGCAGCCACTCCAGTGGGAGTTGTGTTGAGCTCCCAGATGGGACTTGGCGATTGGCTCCCAGCGTGATTGTACGTAGCGAATTGACCACCCAGTGGGAATGTGTGCGGAGTGAAGCCCGCGGGATTTGCGGAGCGAAGTTACCACCCAGTGGGGGTGCTCCGTAGACGGAAGAAAAATTCCGGCTAACTGTAACCGCGACCGACGGAACCTCGTACAAAACTTCCGATGACCCCAAGGCCTTCTGTGATTTTTTTTTTTTTAAAATTTAATTATTTGTTGCATTTAATATTATATTCCAATAAAATAGAGTTATATGATTGAAACCCCTAATCAACTATTCTTATTTTTAGTTCAGAGTTCTGAACTAAATAACAATATGGAACAACCTGGACACAACGACTACCCTGGTTCCAAGTGAAACACGTCCGTTTACAAGGCCCCGAGCAGGGAAATTATAAGGATGAGGTAAGAAAATTGTCGTCTACTGTCAAGAGGAAACTAATATTTAACATCAAAGAACCAATTTCACATGAGTACGGCGTTGAGGTTCCGTGGGTGTACACCCTGAACAAGATGATTGATCACCTATCCTGTCGGAGTCTGCTTTGGTGCCAGGGAAGGTAGAGATCGCGAAAACGTTCCGATTCTCTTCGAATCGACACGCACACCCGCACTCCTTCCACGAATCACAATCAAAGCATGATAAATCATCCAATTGACACATCCCTCCTCGTCAGTCACGGAGGTCCAGGCCAAATCCTGCCGGTAGCCCATTCATCAAAGTTAAAAACCTGCAAGTCAGAATAAAAGCGGGCACCATACCGGCCACCCCAACAAGCGGTCCGAAGTCTATGTTGTCCCGATAATGGGGACTTAAATACGTGAAGGAATATGTCCTTGAATTTGTGAACGTTAGAGAATTGGTGAAATGTATTGGGATGGTAAGCGAAAAGGTGCCACCGTAATGCCGATATTTAAAAGGAAAAGCCCTCATATGGTTTCGATAACAATAACACTGATACTGTGGATGAGTTCAAAAAGATTTCGTAAAAATTTTTTTACCCCACGTTACTTTCGAAAATAAAGATAATTCTAAAAGGCACCACGCCGAGGGGAGCCATTTAAAGAAATTTGCTAGCATATCAAAACTTGATGCACACACCGAACAGCAAAACTTGAGATAATTGAGATGCCACCTCATTATATGGGGTAC
>PGFW01016999.1:16011-30385 GCA_003123925.1 Haematobia irritans | reverse complement strand
TTGGGAGAATGCGTGCACCTGTTTTTTTGAGAACTCACATGAATACAAGTCCTTTGAATGTAAGCGCAATTACATACGATTACTTACGATGATTCGATGACATAACTACTCAACGTACTGTCAACATCACAACAAAAAACATTGTATGGCTTAGAGTTGCCTCTCAAAATCCAAAAACAGAAGAGTACAGATAATCCCTCGATTTACTCGTCTCGGTTTACTTGTTTCGATTACGTCGTCAAATTTTTTGTTCCATCACTTCGATTTACGTCGTCGATTTTTTGCCCACTTTATGAGAAACGCCTTCCATATGTAAAATAAAGTATCAACGATGATGATGGAATCGAAACATGTTTTTCTGAAATTCTTACCGAATTTACTAAATAACCTTTATTTTTGAAGTTTTTTCTTATGCATACGCATAACATAAATGGACTTAGGAGTAAGATGAGCAATTTTTAATTCAGTTTACGTCGTTTCGATTAACGTCGTCAAATTCCGGAACCAATCACCACGTAAATCGAGGGATTACCGTATAATTGCTGGATTAACCTTCAATATTTGCATTATGATGTATGTTATCGCTACCTTCGATTCAAATGCATGGAAACACTGGCATTTTCATAAGGGCGGACGCATACGTAATCAATTTATCGTTCTCATGCTTTCTCTATAGTGAAGACAAGTACTAAATGTAAGAGAGATATAATGAATGCGCATGTTCAAATTGAAGAAGAGAGAGAGAGAGAATTGATGTTATTCCACCAAAAGAGAGACAAGAGATGCAGCATCCCCTAAAATAAGGGTCCATGAAGTGATATTAATCCGTCTAAAAATGCCGCTAATGTAGCGTTAAGCTTCGCGAAACCCCCATCTCAGTATTATTTGGGTGCTTTGGCAAAGAACATCGTGACATCAATAAAATTTTTGTTATAAATATAAAAGATTGTGGGAAAAAATATTACAAAAAAAAATATCTTACCATACATCAAAAGAACATCAAAAACCACTGAGAACGAAAAGTAATTGAATTCAAAACTATACTTTATTCAATAACAGAAATCTAGTGATATATAATAAACACAATACAAATGCAAAATTAATTTAATTATGTGAATATAAATTGGTGTATTGAACTACTCTCAAAGGAAAATCGATGATGTTCGCCTACTACCTACCCCTGAGACGCCCCAAGGGATGAAGAAAACTGAAAAAATTCTAGAAAAAATATATTTTTTTTTAAATTGAAAACCATTAAATGAAATTTGAATGGAGTCAGCAATTATTTAAGATGTTTATGATACATTTTTAAATTGCCATACATTAAAAAAACAAAAAAAGAATTTGCATTGCAAGGATATATTGTCTTCCGGTTTTGATGGAATCTTCATAGAAATCCATTCATTTTTATTCTAAGAGATATTAAGATCCAATTTTCTTTTTCTTACATTTTTTTCTGTATGTGCTACTTTTTATCAGGGAGAAGAAGACTTGCTCTTATACACATCTATGCTGGGCTGCTACTGCTGCTGATGATAATGGCTGTGGCGAGTTTCCAAATCCAAAAAGTAGCTCATTGTTGGCTTTGTTTCTCCCCATTATTGTAATATTCATATTGTTGTTGTTATCGTTGTTGTATACAACAATACTATATCAAGGGAGAAAAAAATGAAGCCATGCCCACAAACAACAAAATCAGTGTGGTACACTTGTATCTACCGTTCAACATAGCTCATCCCTAAACTCTAAGGGTGGTTTCACAAACCCCCTTAACTGAATGCACAACAAGCATTTTGGTTCCACCATTGTACTGCCTGTCTCTTTTGATGCATCCATGTTGCTATTTGGAAGGCAAAAGAAAAATCCAAATGAGATACTTTTTTTGCTATAATCGATGTTTACTCAAAAGCTTAGAAACAAAAGAACCAAAAATATCTGTGCCTTTCATCATTATCGGGCTATTCTGAAACTCCTTGAACACTTAACAAACCCTGATTGTGATATTTTTAGTAACATTTAACTAGGTTAGGTATAGTGACAGCCCTATATTTCAGGCTCACTTATTCACTATTCAGTCCATGGTGAGACCACAGTGCTGAACTTCTCTCTTATCACTTAGTGCTGCCCGAGTCTATGTTAAGCTCAATGACAAGGGACCTCCTCTTTATAGCCGAATCCGAACGACGTTCCACATTGCAGTGAGACCACCTAGAGAAGCTTTGAAGACATCAGAATTGTCACCACATTACTGAGGTAGATAATTCACCCGCTGAAAACTTTTTGGTGTTTGGTCGAAACTGACTTCGAACCCACGAACCTGTGTATGCAAGGCGGCATGCAAACCATTGTATCACGGTGGCTCCCAACTTTTACTAAGGTTACTTAAATTACGAAGTGATAATCATATACACAGGAACATCCTTAATAGAGAATTAAGGTGATGTAATATAATTTTTGGATACATAGTTTTCGTTATATTAAAAATAAATTTCTTCGATATAAAGATATTTTAATTGAAAGAAGCTTGTTAAAAAATCATTAAACTTCCGATACTCTGCTAAAATGGAATGATTTTTCAGTAAGGCAAATGGTTCTCAATGTAAAGAAAAGAAATGATTAAAAATTGTTCAGGTTAGAATCTTTTAGTTAAACAATTAATTTTCGACACGTTTCTCCGGAATGAATTTTCCTGAGAAACGAAAACTATGCTGTCAGTGTAGACTTTTCGAACATTTTCATGAGCATAAAATGTAACGAAAAAATAGTTGATTTAAGAAAACATTCTTTAAGATAGTTGAGAAATTGAATCTTTGGATTAAAGATAAAATGGCTTCGGAAATCAGTAAAATATTTTTTTTTAAATCAAAATAGTCAATCGAGTTTTAGTGCGTTTTATCTTGATGGAACGCACGTTTTTTTCTTCATATCCTTAAAAACAACGCAAAAAAAAACAAACCTTCCACGATGTAAGGCGGATACATCGTATGCAGGCCATGATAACCCTGCACAGGGTCCCAGGGTTAACCCAGTTTTGACCGAACACCAAAATGTTTTTCAGCGGTGGATTATTCCCTCTCAGTAAGCTGGTGAATTTCTAAGTGTGTCAATGCTTTCTCCAAGGGCTTCTAATGTAAAACGATTGCCTTTGGCTTTAAGTTAGGAGGTCCTTGTCTCATAAGCTTAACCATAGAATGCGGCAGCAACACATGTAAGGAGAAGAAGTTCACCGCCTGTGATATCACAATGGACTGGATAGTCCAAGTGAGCCACCCAAAAATATCGGACAGCCTCTATACCTAACCTAACCATCGTATGCAGCCCACTCGGAAAAACTCCACTTCATTACAGGAGAGAATCTCCAAACATTGCGAATTATCATCATCTTGTCGCCTATTTGGTCAAAAGTAACCTCACACCACATCAGTTAATATCTATTAGGCGTTTTGATACTTTATTGAGATGTTTGGAAAATAGTCCAAAATCCAAAACGTCTCACAATTTATTTCTTACGTTCGATTATACTTATTATGCGAGGCGAAGAAAGTAATTGACCTTTCCAGTGAGTCAATAGTAGGTTATATAGCAGCCGATTAGTCAGGCCACTTAGACTATTCAGCTCCATTGTGATAGTCGATAGGCGAATCCGTAATAGTCATTCAGAAATGTGAAGGTGTAAAATTATCCTCCTTTTAGAAAATAAAACTCCAAGTCTATTTTTGGCATATTTTAAATAAGTTAAAGCCCGATAAAGTCGACTATTTAAAATTTTTGAAAAAGTAAGAAAGTCGATTTATAGTGAATACTCTGCCCACGCAATCTGTCCTTATTACTATGTATTATAAATTAATTTTTGACAATATTTACTCTCTTGTAACAGAAAAAAAACTCTACATAATTTTTCTCTCTCCTCTCTAAATCTTTTCTATTTGACCAGTGCGCTTTTATTAGCTGTAAGGAGAAATACAATACCGTTTTGGCTCTTAGTTATTACTCATAACATCGCCACAACTAACCATCACACAGTCACTAAAACCACTAAAATCAGAAGAAAATAAAAACGAATCCTACCGTAGGAAACCGCGAAAACAAAAGAATTAAATATCAAAAAGCAAAAAACAAAATTCAAGGAGTGGAAATGGCTGAAAAAAGAAAAAATGTCACACTATCAGTTACGTATATACAATTGGAGGGTGGTCGTGGTAAACGAAGAACCATACAATTCCATCCCAATACGCAAGTATTTCGATGGCTTGCAAAATAATCCGAGATAAATTTGCTGAAGCTGTTCAGGGACAACGGTAAAGTAGACCATCAATGTCTAAAAAATAGTAACATATGGTCATAAAAGAAAATATGCAATATTAATTAAATAATAAAAAAACAGGGATTAAAATTTTTAAATACCTCTGCGCCGAATTCAAAGTGACTAATTAACGGTAGCTGCCAAAAAATGGTCAGTTTTCAAAAATGCTTCAAACATGCTTTTGTGCGAAATTTGAAATTAAGTCTTTTTTTCATACATAAGTATAAATCTTTAAGGTCTCTCTAAAAAAATCGAATTCCCCACACGTACTACAACATTGAATCCTTCGGGTCTAACAAGTGTGAAACATTTGTTTCGGCACGTATTGATACTTCCACTTAATTATTATTTTTTCTTCAACTCTCACTCGAAAACGAAGATATCGAAAAGTTTTTGCTATTAGGATTTCTTTGCGCCTAATGTGTAATTTCCAATTATTAGATTTTATTTCATTATTGAAATGAGTTCGTTAATTTTTCTGGAAATTTCTCTCAATACCAAAATATTTTTTAATAAAATTGGAATAAGTTTTGTTTTAAATAAGGAATGTCCGTGTAGGGTTTAAAAATATTGACGGGTATTACCATTCATGTATTTAGCGGGAAACGACAGTGTCGATAACAAATGAATGCACTTAACATAAAAAAGACTACCATGTAGTAATATTAAAGATAAAAGAATGATGGACAAATATGCTCGTCATAACCACGGATGTTTTGTTAGACATCTAACTATAAAATTTAAAACCCGAAATCTATCTATAATATTGTAAATTGATTCTAAAGACTAAGAATTATAATAGATCATCAATTTGCAATTTTCAGAACACCCATTCTAATGAATTCTTTCAACGAATTCAATAAAAATCCGATAGTTAATTACAATGATTTAGACATGATAATAATAAATAGTTTTTTGTTGTTGTATTCGCTTTTGCCATCTCTCCATTAATGTTTCCAACCACCCGATGGCAGGATTTCGTTGCGTTCTCACAAAAAATTTGCGCACATTGCAGCTAGCGAATATGGCGCTTTTCATATCGGATGAACAAAATCAACAGGGTGTATGGTTGAGAATGGCCCGTACCCTTGGGCTATTACATTCTAACAGCAATCAGGATACACTTGGAAAATATCCGACGCAAATTGCGTAACTCTACGTGTTGCGTATGTTAGATGGTGCTGTTAAAACAATTTTGGTAAGATGATCTCCAGCTGTGTCACAGCTTATGGTTGTGATTTTGTACAAAGATTGGTATTAACCATTCATGAAGAATATGGTCTGTACGTGAGGAATCGGAAATCGCAAAATGAAATTTTGGCCCGATAATAAATTTGGAACATTGACACTAAGGCGTAAATTTACGGAAAAGAGAACCGTGAATGCGAAAAATGGGAAAAGTTTACGCAAAAAATTAACTGATGACAGTAAGTGCTCCCCACTATATGCTTCCAAAGATATAACGTTTTAGATACTGGGCATTGTTTTTATTTCAGTTAAATTGGGTGATGTTGGCAAAAACCTTGCGTGAAAACAAAGGTAATAGATGAATCGGAAACGTGTTGTTACGTCGCCGTTTCCGTTCTTTTCCGATGCAGAACATTGACTCCAGGATCCTGGTAGCAATTGGAGATTTTTATTATATGTACAGGCTCGTTTGATGATTACTATTTTGGATGGCACATCAGCCGTCACACAAGAAAAGGGTACGTTATTTTCTGTTTAAACATTTGACGGACGATATGCTAAAAGCTTTGGTCTTTTATTATAGCTTGCGAATTTGCTGGTATACAAGTTCACATACAATTTGGACCACACAACGAAACAAAACATAAGCCCGGATTTTTAGAGTAAGTCTCCACACATTATTCTAGTAGAAGCGAAAACTTATCGCTTTAACTCATATTTTGATACAGTTTTGAAAGACTTTTCCTCAATCTATGTGTCGTGTGCAAAAATAATCGAGAAAGAAAAGTCTTTTGCCGAACATCGAAAACATGTTGATCTCTGCCGAAATTGATGCCAAGGTTTCCTGTACACTAAAACAGCTCGTGAATGCCACCTATGGTGTAACTTCTTTTTGTAAAGGAGAAAAGAGTGGAAAAAAATAAAATTGGTAACCACAGTTTGGTTGGGGTGTAACAAAGGAAGTTTCTGTGTTACGTTTGGATGAGCGTACAAAAAGAATGATTTTGGTTTCAATGGCCTTTGACCAACCGTCCCGCACGTTGGGGCGCTCACCTAATACCTTCACTCTTGAATTTTGGTGATTAATGCCAATCAGCTACTATATCCAGCTGCAAACCACTGAAAGCTGAACAAAATCGTGTCAAAACGTGATTCGCTGGTTACATTGACATCATACTTTCTTAAGAAAGAAACAAACCAAGGATCACTTTGGCATCAGGGAGAACGAGGGATTCAAGCAAATGGTGAAGAATCTGTGGCAACCAGTCCAAGTAAGTTTGTTTTCGCAATTTATTTTAAAAATTGCTAATTAGAGAATGACCGTCATGGTCAAAAATGATAGTAGTAAATTATTTTTGGTGCAAATGTCTAGGTAAGATTTCAAAGGTGGAAAGTGTATATTACCAATTGAATTTTAAGACTATGAGACTATAAGGTAATATTGGAATAGTTGATTGCAGATAAAAAATTGTTCAGTACACAATAATATGTGAGTTATCGTCCAATCCTAAATCTGATATGGATCATTTATATGCGCATTGAAGTTCTAGTGAACAAAAATAAATTTTGTTTTGTTTAAATTTGAATGGAATTTTAGATGACACGAATTCTCTGAAATTCTAAATTCTAATAATACCATTGCAAATAATCGTTGTGGCATTTTGTTGATACTAAATTACGACGGGAGGATATGTGTTACATGTAGATAGAAATTCTGATGTCGATCTATGATGTATGGGCTTCTTTTCAGATTAACAAAAACTGCGGAAATTTAACTTCAAATTTTGCAGCCGTTCTTAATACTTTCAAACTCCGTATAGATGTTTACATTATCAGTAGATATTGAGATTAGAATGGAATTGCCTGTATGTAACAATTTATGGTTTTATTCTATGAACATATCTTAATTGTTTATTTATCTTCTCTATTCTTTTTATTTATTTTAGAGCCACGTTTTTTGCAACATGAAAAGATAAAATTGGAAAGAATGACCACAGATTCTTTTAGCTCATTCTGGTAAATGATGAGAGCCGATGATGGTAAGTGTTATTTTCCCAATTTAAATAAACTATAAATGTTTTAAAAAAGCAAACAACAATTTCAAAAAAGCTTTTCAAAATTATTAAAGATAGTAACCATATAAAAGTTTTTTTTTGTATTTTAATTTTTTGCTGTGTTTTTTGCTCTTTGAGACGGTAAGACTTTTAAAACCAAAGAAAAGATTTTATAAGCTATCACTTGTATAACAATGGAATAGTTTTTGTATTTTGTTTAACAAAGCTTTGTTCATAATTTTCGCTATAAAAAAATGCTAAACATTTCTATGTAGCATTCGGCGGGTCCAAAAAAATTGTAAACCAATCAATTTTTGACAAATAGTTTTCTACGTTCCGTACTCCGATTTAGGAATTCGGAAAACGTGGAGTTCTTTATTGCACAAAAATATTAAACAGTTTCTTTTGCATAGCGTTACCAGGTACTTTAGACCAAAAGTCGCCAACCATTCGAAACCCATTTAAAAATTGTTAAATATTATAGGTTTGCAATAATTTTGAATTAGAAAAGAGTTAGAAGTAACACATCCTGCAGAAAATCTATCTAAACTGTGGATATTAATCCATATGGGACATTTATCTATTCTTTATTACCATATTTTTACGATATTTCATACCGCATTTCGGAAACTAAAAACAATTTAGACCAACGTTTAGGCCAGGTGTATAAATTGTATGTGAAATTGAATGAATTTTTGTTTATATATATCCTTATTTGCATTATTGTTTTACATTTTAATTTATTTTTTTTTTGTAAATATATTTGTTTCTTTTGTATTCTTTAGGCGAGAAATCTTACACACAAGGTGAATTACAAACTGTACAATATGGTGCCTTTGTTGGGCAAGTTAACCATGCCCATCAACCGCCCACGGTAAGTTAGCACTGCTTTGAAATTATTTAATTATTTTTTTTTAAGTTTTGCCATAGTTAATTTTTCGTTTTTGAAATTCGAAATAATTATTTTTTGCCATTTTGCAATTAAAGCACATACTCATTTTGAAGCCATTTAAAATTTTCTAAAATAAAATGAAATAAAAATTCGCAAATTTCTCTTTTCCTTAATGCTGCTCCTTTTGTTTACAAATCAAAAACTAGATAAGATTTCCAAGTTTCACAAAGTACGTTTTCTTAAAAATCCATAAAAACTTTATACAGTCTAAGAGCCGTTTTAGAAATTCAAGAAGTTGGTTAACACATTATTCTTGTTTTTTTTCAGTCTAAGGAAGTTCGTATTAGTTCTGTGAATCTTACTGAACCTCAAAGAGCTTTGCTGGGTTATATATCAGCAGGTCAAGAAGTATTGTCACGAGCCGATGAGGAGCTGAGAACAAAGGTATGTTCAACGAAAAAGAAAACAACAAAAAATGAAAATATTTCATGTCTCCATCTGATCGTATTGTTCAAACATAGAGGCAACAGGTGTTTATTTTATTTTGTTCATGTATTTACAGGCTCAAATTCAAGAACTAGGCAATGATTTACGATCAATTGAATGGCGTGAGAATACTTTGGATACCTCGAAACAAGCCGTCACTAGTCATGTGGCCACCATGAGTGCTGCCACTGCCCAGATTATTACCGCTACTCATCCCGATGAAGTGGATACTGAGGCTATTTCAGCTTCTGTATCCCAAATTGCCCAGACCATACCACAAGTGACAAAGGAAGTGCGTTTGATTGCCGCTTTAATGGAAGATGATACCAGTGGAGATAAATTGCTGGAGGCTGCTCGTAACCTTTGTAGCGTTTTCAGTGAGTTACTTAAAGCTGCAGAGCCCGAAAGCAAGGAACCAACACAAAATCTTTTCAATGCCGCTAGTCGT
Source organism: Haematobia irritans (assembly GCA_003123925.1). Classification (NCBI taxonomy): domain Eukaryota; kingdom Metazoa; phylum Arthropoda; class Insecta; order Diptera; family Muscidae; genus Haematobia; species Haematobia irritans. Next base: position 21,014 of record PGFW01016999.1, on the reverse strand, counting down.
GTGGGCGAAGCTACTACCTATGTTTTGAGTACTATTGCCGAAGAGGATGTACCCGAAAATCGAGATTTGCAAGATATGCTTCTATCGTTGGCTAAAGCTGTGGCCAACACCACTGCCGCTTTGGTTCTTAGGGCCAAATCCATCGCAGCCAGCTGCGACGATGTCGAATCTCGTAATCGTGTCATAGGAGCCGCCAGTCAGTGTGCATTGGCCACCAGTCAGCTAGTTGCCTGTGCTAAGGTCGTCGCTCCAACTCTGCACAATGCTGCCTGTCGCGAACAACTGGAGGGAGCAGCCCGCAACGTTGCCAGGGCCGTCAATAGTCTCTGCGAAGTATGCCACGAGGCTACTAATGATCCACAATTGAAAAATGATTTGTTGGCTGCTGCCCGTGATGTTTCGAAGAGTTTGAGTGATATGCTGGAACACGTAAAACTAAGTTCCAGAGAATATGCCAACCGGTCTAGTCAAGAAATGAGCCCTGTCGAGAATGTTATCATTAGTACCGACATTTTGGTTTCTTCTCACGATCCCCAAGAAATGGTTCGTCATGCCAAAACATTGGGTCAAGCTACAGCTCAACTTATTCAAAGTATAAAGGGTGAAGCCGATCAGCAACAAGATGCCGATGTTCAAAGGCGTCTCTTATCAGCCGCCAAACAGTTGGCCGATGCCACCGCTAAGCTTGTGGAGGCTGCCCGTCTTTGTTCCGTTCATCCCCATGACACGGATAATCAAAATGCTTTGAGAAAAGCAGCTGAGGAATTGCGTGAAATCACGACCAGTACTGCCAATACACCTGCCATTAAGCGGAATCTCATACGTCGCTTGGAATATTGTTCGAAACAAGCTGCTTCCGCAGCAACACAATGCATATCTGCAGCACAAAATGCTGTACAACACAGCGATGATCATCAAACCAAAGAGTCCCTTCTCCAAGATTGCAAACGAGCAGCAGATACAATTCCCCGATTGGTCACTGCAGTTAAAACAACACGCAGCAATCCTGATGATTACAACGCCCAATTCAATCTGATTGAAGCTGCTGAACAATTCATTGAGCCTGCCATTCAAGTGTCGCGTTCTGCTAGAGCCTTGCAACCCACAGTCACCGATATTCCTGCTGCAACACAATTATCCAAGAGTGCCTTATATTTGGGTCAAACTGTATCCGAGCTTAATTCGGCAGCTTTGAGAGCACGTGAGGCCTGCGGCGGTCAGGAGTTGCAGTCCGCTTTGGAAGCTGTTCGCAACTTGCATAATGTGCTAGAAGACACACGCAATGCTGCTCAGACCGGTACGATTAGACCCCTTCCTGGTGAAACTGTGGAAAATACTGCGCAGCAATTACGTGTTTCCACCAAAAATGTGGGCATTGCTTTGAGTCGCCTCATATCATCGGTGCTGCAGGGACAACGTATGTACGCTGGTATCGCAGGTCGAGACACAGCTTTGGCTTTGGGAGATTTCACAAAGAGTGTACATGGAGTGGCCGCCACCACTAACAATGCAGCCGTGATTGACTGTGCAGATGAAGTTGTCCTAAGCTCCGCCCGTCTTATTGAGGAAGCCCAGAAGACTTTGCAAAATATGGGTGACCACACGGCATTGACACAAGCTGGTCGCGAAGTAACCGAAGCTCTGTCGAAAACTGTTGAATGTATTCCTGGCCAGCGTGAAGTGGATCAAGCCTTGCGCAATGTTAGTGAATTGAGTGAAATTCTGTCGATGAGCGAGTTTCCACCATCAACTCGCAGTTACACCACTTTACAAAGTGAACTTAAGCAAGTGTCAGAGAGCTTGAGTGCAGCTGGTGGTCAAATCGTCCAAGCTTACAACAGTCCAGCCAAGTTGGCTGAAACCAGCAACAACTTCGCTGCTAATTATAGAGATTTGCTCTCAGTTTCAATGGAAATGGCTGGTCAAAATCCAGAGGAAGTTGTGCGTTCGGAAATGATTGATTGTCTCCGCAATGTATCGACGCAATCATGTTCTCTCCTTTCTACTGCTAAATCGATTGCGGGTGATCCAGGGCAACCCAATGCCAAGAATCTATTGCATGCTGCTGCACGCAGTGTTACCGAAAGCATTAATAAATTGGTCGATGCCAGTATACAATCTGCGCCTGGTCAAAAGGAATGCGACAATGCTACTCGCAACATCGAGGCCTTGAGAGTTATGTTGGACTATCCCCACGAACCTGTCAACGACCAGGGCTATTTCGATTGTGTGGAAGCTGCCACAGCAAAATCTCGTAATTTGGGTTATGCATTCTCCGAAATGATCAACAATGCCAAACAATCCAATCATGCTGAGTTTGCCAAATCTGTGAACAATGTTTCGGAATCCATTCGCGGATTGATAGAATCATCGGCCCAGGCTGCCTATTTAATTGGTGTTTCTCATCCAAGTAGCACTGCTGGACGTCCTGGTATTATTGATCAGGCTCAACTGACATGGGCTTACCAGGGCATACGCCAACACTGTGATGTTGTGAGCAGTCCACAATCAACCAAGCAACAAAAGATTTCCGCCTTAACGGTAATTGCCAAACACACCAGTTACCTATGTTCAATATGCCGCCAGGCGAGCATGAATACAAACAATCCATCGGCCAAAAACGAATTTATCGTATTGGCCAAACAAGTTGCTACTGCTACTTCCAATCTTGTACAAGAGATCAAAGCAATTGAAGACAATCCTTCGCAGCCGGCTGGTGCCCGTTTGGTCGAACCTTTGTTGGAGTCCGTAAAGGCTGTTCGACAGTACGCTTCTAGCCCCGATTTTATATCAGTCCCCGCTAAAATTTCAGCAGAGGGCCGAAAAGCCCAAGACCCGGTTTTGAATGCTGGAAAGGGAGTGATAGATGGAGTCATAGAAATGGTCCAGGCAGCAAAGTCCTTGGCTCTTTCACCTGACGACCCACCCGTATGGCAAAAACTTTCAAATGCCTCCACTCCAGTTTCGGAATCTGTGAAACGTTTAGTTGACAATATTAGGGAAAAGGCTCCGGGTCAAGCCCAATGCGATCAGGTATTGCAAACACTGGGAACTTGTATGCGTGAATTGGATAGCTGTGCCATGGCCGTGAATGCCCAAGGCCTTTCACAAAGACGTGATAACAACTTACATGGCTTCTCTGGGCAGACATTGAACTCAGCTGCCGAACTACTAGACAAGTTGGAACCCATTCGTTTGGCTGGTAAGAATAATGCCGAACAATTGGGCCATGCTGTGGGCGAAATCTCACGTTATGTTGTGCCAATGGTGAATGGTGGCATTGGAGCTTGTACCCACATAGTCCACACCAATCAGCAAATGAGTTTAATCAATCAAACCAAATCGGTCGTTGAAAGTGCCCAGCAGTTGGTGCAAGCAGCTAAAGAATCTGCAGGAAATCCTCGTGCCACACATGCCCATCCTAAACTGGATGAAGCCATAGAAAATACACGTGAAGCCACACAAGAGTTAACCCAAACAGTCGAAAAAATTAACGCGGAAACTGGTGTTGTAACCGGACTCATGGAACAAGTAAATCGTGCCATAACACGCCTCACCGATAAACGGCAATCTTTGCTTAATGCCTCCTATTCGGACTCATTTGTGGATTATCAGACTCGTATGGTACAGACTGCAAAGGAAATTGCTCGTCTAGCTAACGAGACCAACGCCAAATCATCTATAGATCCTCAATTAATGCCCCAGTTGGCTATGGAAATGGCCAAACAGTATACCACACTTACTCAGGATTCGGTGGGAGCATCAACCACCACGACTTCCCCGGATGTTGCAATGCGTATACGCACTACTGTCATTGATTTGGGACGCTCCGTGGGTTCCATGATCAAATCAAGTGCAGGTGGAACTAGGCCAGGCGATACAGTTCACCAAAATGAAATCTCACGCAATGCTCGTGAGGTATGCGAGAAAGTAGCACAAATATTAGCCGCCTTACAAGCTGGTTCTCGTGGCACTCAGGCATGTATTAATGCGGCTCATACTATTTCGGGCATTATTGGGGACTTGGACACTACTATAATGTTTGCCACTGCTGGTACCTTGCATTCGGATCGTGATAGCAGTTTTGCCGATCACCGCGAACACATATTGCAAACTGCCAAAGCTTTGGTAGAAGACACTAAAGTTTTGGTTACTGGAGCTGCAGGAACACAAGATCAATTGGCGAATGCGGCACAAAATGCCGTTACAACCATAGGTAAGCTGTAGCAATATCTTATGATGGACGGACGAATAATGATATTTGTTGCTTTAATTTTCAGTACAATTGGCTGAAGCGGTAAAACTGGGTGCCTGCTCATTGGGCTCTTCTCAACCTGATTCGCAAGTAATGGTTATAAATGCTGTCAAGGATGTGGCCTCCGCCTTGGGCGATCTTATAAATGCCACAAAATTGGCTTCAGGCAAACCTGTAAATGACCCTTCCATGCAAGATTTGAAAGAAAGCGCAAGGGTAAGTTGCAATTTTTCCATCCTACCTTACCCTATCCCAGTAATTATTTTCCCCTTTCCAAAAAGGGATACAAATTCAAATATTTTGAACCGTATATCCCTTTTTGTACTATTTTTTTTTACAAACAAAAACGAGCTTAACAAACTACTTAAGTGTAACGCTTTAAATGTCGTGAATTTTTCTTCACCTTATATTTATCACCCAAGGATTACTGACAACTTGAATGTGTACTAGTTTATATCTTTAGAAGAATCAAATGAATATAAAGTGGTGTTTTGCACTTTCCAACACTTGCATTACAACGAAACTCTGTCTCTCTATCTCTACACTAGAAAAAAATGTGTTGAAAAAATTGCAAATCTTTACTTAATGGCCACTTAAAAAAAAAAACACAATACATTAATTAATTTTTATTGTTAAATAAATTGTTATATTGTATATCTGCATAAACACACACAGTTCAACAATGGATTGTAAGGAATTCTAACAATTGAATATAGCCGGCTAGCTATATATTTCATTCTCTCTCTTT
>PGFW01016995.1:57056-67299 GCA_003123925.1 Haematobia irritans | reverse complement strand
CTCCCTTGATCAAACGTATATATACTTTATATAGTCGGAATCGATATTTCGATGTGTGCATTAACAGGAATGACAAATTGTTATACCCCATCACCATTTCTGGTGGTATAAAAAGACTAAATTAAAAAAAAATCCTACTGAATAATAAGAAATTTTGCTTAACATTTATTTCTTATAGAAAATTTTCAAATTTTTCTATAAAAAATTTTGTTCAAAATTTATTTCTATAGAAAATTTTGTCAAAAATTTTTTCTAAAAATTTGTCAAATTTTTTTCTATAGAAATTTGTCAAAATTTATTTGTATTAGAAATTGTGTCACATTTTTTTCATACCAAAAATTTTGTAAAAAATTTATTTCTTATAGAAGACTTTTGATTTCTATATATTTTTATTATAGAAAATTGAAATACTTCTTAGTTTGGGAATCTACCAAAATTGAGACAATTTACCCAAAAAGACGAATAAATTAGAAAAAACTACTTTGAAGTCAACATAAAAATTTTGTCACAGTCTTATTTCTATAGAAATTTTGCTTAAAACGTTATTTTCTTATAGAAATGTTGGTAAACGTTTTATTTCTTATCAGCAAAATTTTTATCACAATTTTATTTCTATAGAAAATTTTGTAAAATTTTATTTCTATAGAAAAATTTGCAATCTTATTTCTAAGAAAAATGCTTGCAAATTTATTTCTTAGAATAATTTTGCAAATTTTATTCTATAGATAAAATTTTGGTCTAAATTTTATTATTCTATAGAAAATTGTCAATATGTTTATATCTTTGACAAAAAATTTTATGATAAGATAGTAAAAAGTATGCTGAAAAAGAAGACAGCCACTGTTTGCTAAAATAGCAAACATTATCTTTTTATTTTCTGAATTCGATTACCATTTTAGTTTCGATCAAACAAACAGAAAATATACACTATGCGCTAACGTTGCACAATAAAACAACTCTTGTCTTTGCTTAAAAATCTGAATATTCTCAGATTAAGCCATAACAGCAAACAAAATGTATGAATATATAAAAAAATACATTTTTTTTTTGATTATTGAATATACTTGGGATAACATTTTAGAAAAATACTATAAACCCTATACCGACTGTTGCTTTTGGCAGTTCCATTCTATTTCTATCAGGATTCCATTTTGGTTTCCGGAATGTTTGTTATTTCATTTCATTTATTATTCTCCAAAGTTATATATACAATTCCAAACCTGGCCCAATTAACATAAGAATGGAACATTATTTAAACAAAAATATCGAATAAAAAACAAAGTAACTCAAGATAATAATAGAATTATTAAGTAAAATATAAAAAATCTATAAGACATTGACATTAATAATCCAAAACCGAAAAGAGAGTTATTTAACATTTACATTGGCTCCATATACAATAATGTATTTCTGTTGAGGATCATATTGCAGAGGAAATCAAATTCATTTATCCACTGTCCTTTTCATTTTCATTGCGCACTGATTGTAGTGTAAACAAAATTCTTTCAATAGTCACCAATATCCTTTAACACAGATTTTACAATGAACACATATTTTCTAGCATAAAAACACTTAGGATTTTAGACTTAAGTAACTTCTGGAATTTTATTCTAAAGTACCGCTGAAAACTATCACTTATTTTATTAATGGTCTTAATAACGCCTTGGGAAATATCGCTAAAACATGCACACCATATGCTATACATGTGTTTTCTAGGTACAATTTGTTTTCTTCGTATTATGCAGTCTGTACTTACCAACAACAGCAGGACTATTTCCACTTTTCCATACATGGCTGCCACATGCAAAGGTGTCATATTGTCTTCACTTTTGCAATTTGGATTAGCTGAAAAAAATTCTAATGCGTTTGCAATTTCGATCAAAGGGATGAAAAATAATATCCTAATAATTTTATTGTAAGAAATACTATTAAATTATCTTTATAGCATCAATGGAGTATGAATATTTACCTCGCAATTTTCGTCTTCCAAGCATCCAATAAGATTAGAGATAAATAAATTTGTCCTTTGATCCATACTGTGGCCATTTAATTTCTATTGGCAAAGTTAGACTTTAAATAGTAATTTTAAAAAATAATAATATTCATACAGTAATATAATGCTATTGTTTTAGTCAATATTAACTATTTTTATAATTTAAAAAAATAAATCTAATCCAAACAAATTTAATATTTTTAATAATAATATTTATATTCGAAAAATGGAAGAATAATTAAATTAAATAAATTAGTAATAGGCGAGAAGGATTAAATATAGGAACGAAATTAAGAATTAACCACCCTACGGGAAATTGGTGGGCAAATTGCTACTCGACGGATCATCAACGGGACTGTAGATGCTCCCAGATTAGTGCGAATTTTTGGAATAGTCCATAATTTATTTTAGTTTCCAATAAAATTCCTAAGACTAGGGGTCATATGGACGGCTGTCTATGGTGGTGCTCCTTAACCTTAAATGGAATAATCCAAGACGTGACCATGCACGCCAGGGATTAGTCCTGTACGGTTCCTGTCGCTGATCTCTTTCCCGTAGGGGTAATTTTAATTCTGACTGGGATCAAAAAGGCTTGTTAATCGGGCATTGATATTATCAACTTAAACATTTAAATAATGATTAAGGACGTCTTCGAGATAAGTCCCTGGTCCCGAATCCTGGGATTTTTTTATTCAAAATCCCGGTAATTTCTCGGGATCCCTGAATTAATTCAAATTTGTTAAATTTGTGGTTTTTTCAGTTTTTTCAATTAATAAATTGAGTCCTCATTTTTTCTAAACAACGCTTAGCACACTGTCGGACTCTAAGAGATGTTTTCATCGCATTTATTTGATGAAACTTAATATATTTATGAAGTTACTTTAAAATGAATGAAGTAAAAATTCTTTTTTGAGTAAGATAGGCGATATAAATTTAGCTTCTAATTTAAATTTTGTGTTAAGTTTTTTGGGGTTCATTAAGTTGAATTCGATTAATGTGCTTACCATTATTTTTCAAATGTTTTAATTAGATCATAAATTCTTTTGTTGTATGTTTTTTTTTTTTCATTGTTAAATAAAATTGAATTAAATGCAAGTTGGGGTAATATTAACTATCATTTTGTGGTGGGCTGTAGGTTGTTATTCTCACAAAATATTTAAATAAAACGGCGAAAATTTTGAAATCCCGAAATAACTCCGGGTTCTCCGTGATTTAAAAACCAATACCCAGAATGACAGGGGAGCCCGTAGTAATGATAATAACAGCAAAGTTAAGGCAAGTATTCTGCTGCGCAGGTAAGGCGCCTGAAAGAGACCGTTTCATTAAAAACAAAAATTTTCTATTTCTTGCCCATATCCACGATCACGATGTAGAGATAACGTTTAATTTTATTGTTTTAGTTATAACATTGTACACTTATAAATTTATTTCTCTAGAGGAATATATAATTTATTAATTTCTTCCTTTTTTACTACGCGCTAATTCTATTCTTCTACCAACTGTAAAACTTCAGCTTTTGTTACACAAGCCGCGTTACTTGGTTAATGATAATATAGAATTTCAACATACAACTTGTTGCACTTTTTATTATATTTTCTCCTATATATTTGTTATAACTAAATCTATGAATCATCTTTATTCTATCATTTATTGAGTCTTATATAGAAATACTACAACAATTGAATTCTGACTCACTTTTCGTATAACGACTTACGATAATTCAATAATTATCTACTTCTTCATCTCCTGGCCCTATTCGCGGTATATATGTATCTATTTGCACTCAGTTGACCTATTTTATAATATATTCTATTATATATATTTTGTAATCTAGTAATTTTATCTCTTATATTCTATATGGTTTTAATATATATTCTCTTTTTATTTATAACTCATTATCTATTCTTAATCTTCTCCTGTATATATTCATATGGCTCTGGTGTACCTGTATTCTCGTTATAATCACGTTGTCTGTTGTGTCTATATCCTCGTCTAATATTTCACCTGTTGTCTTGTTATTATTCTATGTTATATATTTATTATATCTTTCTCGTCTGATTCCACTATCAATAGTTTTTTCTTGTTATATATCGTCTAGTGGTATACTACAGGATGTTTCCTTATAATATACTGATTTAATAAACTTATGGCGACATTTTTGTGTTTGTTTTATATTATTATGGTTTTTAATAAGCCCTTATAAAATATCATCTGTAGTGTAGTTAATATTTAATCGTATTTGTACCTATCATTATTTTATCCTAGTTTTTTGTGGTCACTGGATGGCATGATATTATTTACCGCGCTGAGGCCAGGAGGTGTCTCTTTCTCCACCCTGTATTCTTTCGATAAGTCTGGTTATCGAAAGTGTGCTTCCAATTTTGTTTGTGGTTTTCATTTTGAATCTCATAATGTATAAAATAAAGTGTTTTCTTGATTTTAGTTTAACCCAGAAAAACTGTATTGAAAGAATAATTAAACAAGTAAAGTCAACAAGTGTATGATTGAATTATATAATTATCATTAAACAGTCTTTGTTAACAAAAGCCTGAAAGTTTTTAGCAGTGTAAGAGATAGAATAATCGGTAGTAAAAAAGAAGAAATTAATAAAATTTATATTCCTCTAGAGAAATAAATTTATAAGTGTTACAATGTTTATAACTAAGAACAATAAATATAAAACGTATCTCTACATCGTGATCGTGATATGGGCCAAGAAAATAGAAATTTTGTTTTTATGTAAACGGTCTTTCTTTCAGAGGACCCTACTGGCGCAGAGATATTGCTCTACTTTTGCTGTTTTTATCATTTACCTAGGGCTGTCATTCGGATTGGTTTTTAAAATTCACTGGGATACGCTCGGGAGTTCATTTCGGGATGTCAAAAATTTTTCGGTTTTTTTAAATATTGTTGAGTAATAACAACCGTAAAGCACCACAAAAATGAATAGTATATAACCCAACTTGATTTAATTTCAATTTTATTAACAACTGAAAAAAAAAACATATCAACAAAAGAAAATTTATATGATCTAATTAATAACAATTTGAAAAACTAAATGTGTGATGCACTATAATCGAATTCAACTTAATGAACCCCAAAAACTTAACACAAAATTAAATTAGAAAGTAAATTTATATCGCTATCTTACTCAAAAAAAGAACTTTTGTACTTCATCATTTTAAGTAACTTCATAAAAATATTAAAGTTTCATCAAATAAATGCGATGAAAAACATTCTTTAGAGTCGACAGTGTCTAAGCGTTGTTTAGAAAAAATGAGGACTCCAATTTATTATGAAAAACTTGAAAAACCACAAATTTAACAAATTTGAATTAATTCGGGATCCCGAGAAATACCGGGAATTTGAAATAAAAAAATCCAGGATTCGGACGGGACTTATCTCGAATGACAGTCCTAATCCATTATTTAAATGTTTAAGTTGATAATATCAATGCCCGATTAACAAGGCTTTGAAACTCGTCAGAATTAAAATTACCCTACGGGAAAGAGATCAGCCACAGGACCGGTACAGGACTAATCCCTGGCGTGCATGGTCCACGTCTTGGATTTATTCCAAGGGGCAATTCCAATTTAGTAGGAGCACACCATAGACAGGTCCATATGACCCAGTCTTAGGAATTTTATGGAAATAAATAAATTATGACTATTCAAAAATTGCGACTAACTGGAGCACCGGTACCAGTCCCGTGATAGATCCGTCAGTAGCAATTTGCACCAATTTCCCGTAGGGTGGTTATCTTAATTTCGTCTATATTTAATCCTTCTCGCCTATTACTAATTTATTTAATTTAATTTATTCTTCCTTTTCGAATATAAATATAAATTATTAAAAATATTAAATTTGTTTGGATTAGATTTATTTTTAATTATAAAATAGTTAATATTGATAAAAATAGCATAATTTACTGTATGAATATATATTTTTTAAAATTATATTTAAAGTCTAACTTGCCAGAGAAATTAAATGGCCACAGTATGGATCAAAGGACAAATTATTTATCTCTAATCTTATTGGATGCTTTGGAAGACGAAAATGAAGGGTAAATATTCATACTCCATGATGCTATAAAAGATAATTTAATATTTTTCTTACAATAAATTATTAGAGATATATTTTTCATCCTTGATCGAAATGCAAACGCCATTGATCCTGGCTGTGTCCCCCAAGATAGAGGAATTGCTCCCCTGCATTATGTTTGCGGAATGAATAATGAAAAATTGGCTATTGATATAACAAAAAGATTCTTGGATATGGGAGGTAATATATACACATATTTGATATATGATCGTTAAATAAAATTCACTACAAATCTAATTTTTTTCAGCTAATCCAAATTGCAAAAGTGAAGACAATATGACACCTTTGCATGTGGCAGCCATGTATGGAAAAGTGGAAATAGTCCTGCTGTTGTTGGTAAGTACAGACTGCATAATACGAAGAAAACAAATTGTACCTAGAAAACACATGTATAGCATATGGTGTGCATGTTTTAGCGATATTTCCCAAGCGCGTTATTAAGACCATTAATAAAATAAGTGATAGTTTTCAGCGGTACTTTAGAATAAAAATTCCAGAAGTTACTTAAGTCTAAAATCCTAAGTGTTTTTTATGCTAGAAAATATGTGTTTCATGTAAAATCTGTGTTAAAGGATATTGGTGACTATTGAAAGAATTTTGTTTACACTACAATCAGTGAATGAAAGAGACGAGTGATAAATGAATTTGATTTCCTCTGCAATATGATCCTCAACAGAAATACATTATTGTATATGGAGCCAATGTAAATGTTAAATAGCTCTCTTTTCGGTTTTGGATTATTAATGTCAATGTCTTATAGTTTTTTTTTTATATTTTACTTATTAATTCTATTATTATCTTGAGTTACTTTGTTTTTATTCGATTTTTTTGTTTAAATAATGTTCCATTCTTATGTTAATTGGGCCAGGTTTGGATTGTATATATAACTTTGGAGAATAATAAATGAAATGAAATAACAAACATTCCGGAAACCAAAATGGAATCCTGATAGAAATGGAATGGAACTGCCAAAAGCAACAGTCGGTATAGGGTTTATAGTATTTTTCTAAAATGTTATCCCAAGTATATTCAATAATCAAAAAAAAATGTATTTTTTAATAATATTCATACATTTTGTTTGCTGTTATGGCTTAATCTGAGAATATTCAGATTTTTAAGCAAAGACAAGGGTTGTTTTATTGTGCAACGTTAGCGCATAGTGTATATTTTCTGTTTTGTTTGATGAAACTAAAAATGGTAATCGAATTCAGAAAATAAAAAGATAATGTTTGCTATTTTAGCAAACAGTGGCTGTCTTCTTTTTCAGCATACTTTTTACTATCTTATCATAAAATTTTTTGTCAAAAATTTTTTTCTATAATAAATTTTGTCAAAATTTTTTTCTATAGAAAATTTTGTCAAAAGTTTTTCTATAGAAAATTTTGTCAAAATTTTTTTCTATAGAAAATTTTGTCAAATTTTTTTCTATAGAAAATTTTGTCAACATTTTGTGTCAACAAATCTTTTTCTATAGAAAATGTTGTCCAACATTTTTTTCTATAGAAAATTGTGTCAATTTTTTTATAAGAAAATTTTTTCCAAATTAATAGAGATTTTTTTCAAAAAATTTTCTATAATTCCTTTGCTAATAGAAAATTTTGTCAAATTACTATCTTATCTATAGAAAATTTTCGTCATTTTTTCCCATCAGAAAACTTTGTCAACGTATTTTTACTAACCCACCACCATTATGATTTTCTTCCGATAGAAAAAGTTTTGGCGCAATTTTTTTTCTATTAGAGAAATTTGTCAAATTTTTTTCTATAGAAAGATTTGTCAACATTTTGTGTCAACAAAATCTTTTTTCTATAGAAAATGTTGTCAACATTTTTTTCTTATAGAAAAGTTGTGTCAATTTTTTTATAGAAAAATTTTTTCAAAATTTTTTTTTCAAAGATTCTTTGCTATAGAAAATTTTGTCAAAAATTTTTTTCTATAGAAAATTTTCTCATTTTTCCATAGAAAAGCTTTGTCAAGGGTATGTTTTTTAATAACGCCACCAACCATAGATTAGATTGTGATGGGGGTATAATAAGTTTGGTCATTCCGTTTTGTAAGCACAGTCGAAATATCCATTTCCGACTTTTATATAAGTATTTATATTATTGATCAGGGATTAGAATTCTAAAGACGATATAATCAAGTCCGTTGGTCTGGCCTGTTGTAATCCAACAAGCTTCAATAATGCTCTATCGTTCTTGCAATTTGGCACAGATTCGTTTGTTGTTTGGCAAGGCAGTCAAGTTCGAAGTATTGGCTATATAGGATCAGTTTTTTGAAATATAGCCCCCATATAACAGCCGACTCCGATTTTGAAGATCTTGCTTCTAAGGATCTTTGGGCTTTCGTAGCAAAACCGTATTTTCTTTCCGATTTGTCTGAAATTTAAAATTAAAAAAAAATTGTGATATCGTCGCATGTTTTGGTAGTAGCCCGACATATAGAACGCGATCTCCCGAACTTATAATTTAATTGTTTTCTAAAAAATCCGTAATTTTCAAATCCGATATAACTGAAATGGGAAATTCTAGAGGTATTTTAAGGACCACATACTTGTGGTCGAAAAAATGGATGTATGCTTTCAGTATTAGCCGGCCATAATCAGCGTGGCCAGAATTGTTTCACCAAAAAAGCGCGCCAGAATTGTGCCCAAAAATATAGCTAGAAAATGCTAAAAAATAGCGAGAAAAAAAGCAAAATTGTTTTTTTAGCCCCCCCCCCCCCACCCCCCCCCATCAAAGTCACATTTTTGATTGAAAATTTAACAAATTTAGGGCCAGTTTCTCAATTGTCTGTTATTATTTATTCGTGTCGATAAAACAGGCTGATGCCCATACAAAAATTTTACTAAGCCGGAGGTCTATCCACCGTTAAAGGATTAATCGAGGATGAGAAACTGGCCCATTAAAAGGCTTATTTTCACTTACAATGCAAGTATTGATTTTCATTTTAATTCCACTTCTGTTGAGACTTGTATACAATATCTACAGGCCATATCATAACATATCTAAGGAATTGTAAATCGATGGGTTCGCATACTAGGGACTACCTTTTCCAATTATTACTGAAAGAACCATAATCTGGCTGGTAGGGCCTCTGGCTACATGCAAGGTAAATACTGCGTCAGACGGCCCATCTAAACTTGGCCCATAATAAACTTAGGCGTTCCGTTATGAATGCTAATCGTTAACATCCCTGATATCTTTAATGAAGGATCGTTTCTGAGGTGAGTAATGGCGGACTTTGGTGGAGCTACTATTTGGCATTGTATAGAGTTGTCTGTTTGGGGCATAAAAAGGAATCAAATTTCATTCAACACTCAAAGGTCATGGTTTGGTTGTTAGGTCTAATTTAATTGTAGTCCTATACGATATATAGTTTGTGTATCAATTAAAGTGGAAGGATAGTGTCGATAAAATATCCCTAAGTTTTCTAAGGAATTAATTGGCTATTCAGAATGAATCTTCTATATTAATTATTTTCTATAATTGAATCTAAAACAAATTTATAGGGCAAAATGGTGGCCGAATTAAGAAGTCTAATGATGATGAAGGCAAAACGCAGTGATAGTATGCCCATTGAAAGAGTGTCATTTCGAAGTAGTTTCAAGTAAATTGCGGGATCGATATATTTCTTGATAAACTATGCAAAGAAGAAAGAAATAAATTCAAATACTCTTATCGAAAGTAAATTTGAAAAACTCATTACAAAGTAAATCAATAAATAGAAATATCAACACGCTTTCGTACATCCGCCAAAGCAAGATCTTGGGCGAAGATCAACAATTCCAATGCAATCCTCAATGTCATAAATAAAAAAAGCCTTTGAAAAGGTTAACTGCTTGTTGATGATTATATGAAGTTGGAAAAGGATTGGAATCTACTGATAAGGTATAATATATCACCAAACAGGAATAAATTCAATATGATGTTACTTCGCGCGTATTACATCAATATAAACATCGCCCCACAAACCACAGCTAAATTTCCGGAAGGATAGCCCAATTGTAAAGAAGCATTTAACTATACCATCTAAGCCACATTTTAATTACAAATAAAGAGAAGTTGATGATTAGGGATGTAGTTGCCGATGAATTCCGAAGGCTAATGATAATTTTTATGCGATATCAATGCAAAATATAAGAATACC
>PGFW01016995.1:0-10901 GCA_003123925.1 Haematobia irritans | reverse complement strand
AGTATATACGGCCGTAAGTTCGGCCAGGCCGAATCATATGTACACTCCACCATGGATTGCGTAGAAACTTCTACGAAAGACTGTCATCCACAAATTTCAACTCACTCGGATGAAATTTGCTTCTCCAAGAGGCTCTAAAACTAAATCTCGGGATCGGTTTATATGGGGGCTATAAATGATTATGGACTGATATGGACCACTTTTGGTATGGTTGTTAAATATCACATACTACCACCACGTACCAAATTTCAACCAGATCGGATGAATTTTGCTTCTCCAAAAGGCACCGGAGGTCAAATCTGCGATCGGTTTATATGGGAGCTATATATAATTATGGACTGATAGGAACCAATTCCTGCATGGTTGTTGGATACCCTATACTAACATCACGTACCAAATTTCAACCGAATGGGAAGAATTTTTCTCTTCCAAGGTGCTCCGTAGGTCAAATCTGGGGATCGGTTTATATGGGGCCTATATATAATTATGAACTATATCGACCAATTTTTGCATGGGTGTTTGAGGCCATATATTAACATCACGTATCAAATTTCAACTGAATCAGATGAATTTTGGTCTTCCAAGAGGCTCCGGAGGTCAAATCTGGTGATCGTTTTATATGGGGGCTATATATAATTATGGACCGATATGGACCAATTTTTGCATGGTTATTAGAGACCATATACTAACATCATGTACCAAATTTCAGCCGGATCGGATGAAATTTGTTTCTCTTAGAGGCTATGCAAGCCAAATCGGGGGATCGGTTTATATGGGGGCTATATATAATTATGGACCGATGTGGACCAATTTTTGCATGATTGTTAGAGACCATATACTAACACCATGTACCGAATTTCAGCCGGATCGGATGAAATTTGCTTATCTTAGAGGCCTCGCAAGCCAAATTTGGGGGTCCGTTTATATGGGGGCTATACGTAAAAGTGGACCGATATGGCCCATTTGCAATACCATCCGACCTACATCAACTACTTGTGCCAAGTTTCAAGTCGATAGCTTGTTTCGTTCGGAAGTTAGCGTGATTTCAACAGACGGACGGACATGCTCAGATCGACTCAGAATTTCAATCCTCTCTCTTTATATTCTGCCATTTATTTATAGTTCAGTTGTCTGTACCAACCAAATGCAGGAGGCAAAGGAAGATTTGTACAATATCAATATAAAGATTTAAGGCTCCAAATACATAATCATCAGATCTTATAGCATACGCATGATTTCCCCTCACCATCAACTGTGTATCAAATATCAAAAACATCGAATATAAAAGGACACCCAAGGAGCAATAGATCATCATCAAAATATGGCTGTAGAAAAATATCATCAATATACCAAAAACCAAACCAATTATCAGGCAAACGAAAAGAAATCCACCAATCCATGTAAAATCGACCTTAGTCTGCATAGCATAAATTGAGAGAACAATGCATATAAGGGCTGTTAATGCCAATGCCAATATAATGGATTTTGGATCATATATCGAACCGATAATGCCCAACAAGAAGGATTGAGCGATAGTGAAGATGACCAAACAAATATAATTCATGGGAGCTGTACGACGTGCGCCTGTGCAGCAGGCCAATATGAGTACTGTAACTATTTGCAGACCGATGGCCACTAAAAGTATATAGGGATTCTCTTCGACATATTCATAGAAGGCATCTGATGTTATGAAAATAGCTACCAAGCCCAATGTGATCAATAATTGAATAGCTAATATTAGGTAGACCTTCTTAATAAATTTCCTTCGTGTCAAATCATCGTCGAATTCAGAATATCTAGGGGATGCCACGTTCAAGTATCGTCATTAACTATAAGATATTTTGAAAAATCTCTTCAGTTGAAAGGGATTCTTTATATAAGATTTAGACAATTACACATCTCTCTTCAACTAAAATTATATTGAAAGGTTTCAAATCGTCATTGATTGCCAAAACAATCGATATAATTTTCTTAAGTACACAGAAAAAAATATCAACCAAAATAATTTACAGTATTAAAAGTTAAATTGAAGTGAAAAATTTTTTCAAATTAATATTAATGTGATACAATATCAACTTTTTAATCAATGATACGAAACATTGAAGATTAATTAAGTCAATGATCTGAAAAATTTTTAAATTTTTAATTAAAAAATTATTTGATAAATTAACTTCTTAATCAAATTCGGAAGACTTAATCTCTTGTCAAGCCTTTCACTTTTTTTACCGAAATAACCTAAATGTTTAAAAAATTTAATTTTTCTTCTGGTTTTTATCTCTGCGAACTACAGTTATGTAGAAAAAAATCTGCGCATTTTTGAAACACTACTTCAAGAGTATATGAGCTTGTTTTGAAAATTTGATCTTCAAAGAAAAAAATATCACCAATAATATTTTCAATTAAAATGTTAATTGAAGTTGAAATTTTTTTCAATTATAAATTAAATTGGTACATATTAACTTTTTTAATCAAGATAGAACATTAAGTTAAATATTACAGTCTAATGAATTGAACTTTTAAAATTTATTTAATTAAAAAGTTTTATATTGATACACATTAACTTTTAACTCAAAATTCGGACGACTAAGTGGCAGTTATGATGATGATGAAATTTTTTTTTAAATTTTTTAGTAAAATTTTTTCTCAAACAATCATTATATGTTTAATCCAATAAAAATTCTAAACAGCCAATTACCAGAATGTAATTGAAAATAGTTTACCTTTTTTTATTAATAAATTAATTGAGTTTGCAATCAGACATTCAATTAAATTTTTAAATTGAATATAAAAATTAACTTGATAATTTGGCATGAATCTAATTAAATTCTAATCAAGGATATTTTTCTAATGCAACAATTAAAACTGTGATTGAATACTATCATTTTCGTAGATTGAAGACATTTTAATTAAATTAATTGATCAGTTAATCTTTCGTGATTGAATCGTGTTGATTGTGACACCCAAGTGCTCTAGAAATAACGCTATTGGCCTATAATGTCCTTCACACAGTGCTGAGCAAAAGAATACAAAAAAGAACCCGAAAAAAGTGTCAGCTTACTAGTCTTTGACGTTAATGTAATGTCCATTTTTACTCAGAAAATACAGTAGAAAAATTGTCTCAAAATTGTTCGTAATTTTTTCGTTTAATTTTCTAAGAAGTTTACAAAAAATGTATTTTGGACCATTCACCGAATGATAGAAAAATATTTAATAGGTTATTTAGATTTAAAGCCCTCTACATTTTAAATAACATCGCAGAAATAATTCAACAACTATAGTGGAAAAATCGAATTTTGGGTGTCTTTTTCGAATTATCCTTCAAGCGGACACTCGGTAGTCAAAGGTTACAAAAAAGTGCTGAATTTTTTTTTTAATTTTTAAATTAAAAATGTATTTCAAAACATCATTGTTAATTCAAGATAAAAACTCTAAGCAAATTCAGAAGTAATACTTAAAAATAGTTACCTTTTTGTAATTAATAAATTAATTGAGTTTTGAAATCAACATCAATTAAATTTTAATTGAATCAATTAAAATAATTAATTGAAATTTTGCTGAAAAAAATCAATTAATTTTTTAATCAAGAATTTTTTCTATATTCCAATTAAAAACTGTGATTGATACTATCCATTTCGTGATTGGAAGACCATTTCAATTAAAACAATTAAATTGGCTCCAATTAATTTGTGTGATTGATATTCAGATAAAAAAAAAATTTTTGTTGTGTACCCTCAGAGATATATAACTAATATAATAGACAAAGAAGAAAATCTGCTAAAACAGAAAAAAGGAAATCTCGTTGCACTGTTTTTGTTAAACTTTGTCAACGCATTGTAACATAATACAAAAAGAGAGTAACAGTTTTAGAAATGTTTTTCAGTTTCTTTTTTCACCGTACAGATATTCAAAATGTCGATAAAGATGTCCTTCCGACTTTTCCCCCAATCCGACAATTCGTTAATGGATTTTTTATATTTTTCTACATAAGAATAAATTGATTACAAACACTTGTATCCATTTTTAAAAATGCACTGCAAGGATTTCTTTTAATACATCAAAAGCAAATTCTAACTGAAAGAGCCAAGTAATATTAAGCGAAGATAGGTTTCCAGTATTAAGCAGAAACATACAAATGATCCGCGCATATTGCCACCTTTGATTGTCACTAATTGAATATTGTTGTTCAAACATAGTGGGAAATTTAAAAAATAGAGAATGATCTGGCAAATAATAATCGATGTATGCATTCCAAATGTGTTTACGGATCGCAAGAATAATTGAGTATATTCTACCATAAATTTATGAAGGACCACTTTAGTTTCGAAATACCATTTTCTGTCATAATATTTAAAAGCAAATTGAATACTTTCAATTTTTTTTTTTTTGTATAAATAATTTTATTTCTGATTTTTATTGTTCACAGAATTGTCAGTTAAATCATTCCGGCGTAGCTTAGCAACTTTCTCCCAAGGGGTGAACGCTTATTGGCACACCCTCTAGATACAAACAGTACTACTAAATATTAACTCTGGCTTGGCTGGCATTGTGTTACTACACGGTTTGAAAAAATCTTGTTTTTTGTTTCATATGTTTTTGGCTATAAATTATATTGTTTTGGAACACAATATTTTTACAACACAATATTTTGAGTGCAAGCAATATAATTGTTTCATAAACTAAGCATCAACATAGTTGGGACATATATGTTTAATATGTTAAGAAAAATTATAATGTTTGGGACATAAAAATGTTCTTGTAAAATATAATATGCTTGATCGCAAACATATATTATTAGAAATAGCTATACACATATATGTGTTTTAGATAGATGTGGAGCGCTCAATTTACAGGATGAGCGATATTGCAATTAAGCTTGCGTGGTTTGTTGCTTGTTTTAAAAATTAAACATTTTTATTTTCTCCCTTGGAGCCAACTGATCAGCCTACTTCTTTGATCCTTACAAACTGTTGTGGTCGCTGTTCGAATCCCCCGTCCGGCAAACGCGTAAAATTAATAAAAAAATCATTAAAATATGATTAATTTCTTCTACAATGGTTTGTATTCATCAGAAAAAGGTGCTAAGGAACTAAAAATTCTCGTGGAAGTGAGAAAGATGTCGGGGAATATACAATTGGCAGAAACAAAATTTTCTGAGACATTCAGTACGTTCGAAAACCCTATAGTGTTAGCACTGATACTTACCTGTTTATTTTCATAATTCTTATGATTGTAAATATAAATAATAAGATAAAATATTTGAGCACAATATTGTTTGAGGAGCAATTTTTTAAGCATTTTAATTATTTTTGGCTGCAAAATGCTTCCAACATATTATAGTTGGACATCAATAACATATTGGTTTTTTGAAGATCAACATTATTGAATTTGGATGGCAAAGAAATACAAATGTTTGAAATTGACGTACCCAAACCTATATTGTTTCTTTAGACACAATATCTTTTCAAACTTATATTATATTTGGAGAGAGACTTAAACCATATAAATGTTTGGCGCAATTAGCAAAAATGTATATGCTTGAAGCAAAATATGTTTGGGAAGTATATGTACAGAAGCGATTTTTTGTGAGCGTGTAGTATGCCGATGACTATACCGATACTTTTGTGTTGATGAGTGAAATGGCTACACGCAAAAAAAAAAAAACGTTTGGAAAACGTGTACCGAAAACTTTTTTCTTTTGTTAGAGTTTTTTGAATTGCTTCGAAAATTTTAAACTTTTATCACCAAAAAAATTCGTTTGTAACAAAATTTTTATTTTTTCAATAAAAAAAAGTTATTTTTGAAACAACAACACAGTACATTTCGTTTATATCAAACACTGTTCTTTTCTGAATTTAGGTCTTAAATAGACACATTTTACAGTTCAAAATTTAAAATAGTACAATGTAATGTTGAACATTTTTTCGGAATCTTCCGAAATATCTGGAATATATGATAAAAAAATAAAAAATAAAAAAAACTTTGGTCGAAGCAGGGATCGAACCCACGACCCTTGGCATGCAAGTCTGACGTAGCAACCACTACTCCACGGTGCAAACTAAATGTTTGTTTCTGTTAAATAAACTTTGTTTATTCGGTTCATGGGCGCCGCAAGCTATGCTAAAGGGAGATACGGTCAAAATTTGGTCAAGGGGAAACGCGTGTAAATCGGTGAAATCGTTTATTTAAAAAATCAAATTAAATTTCTTTTTCAAGTTCAATTAGTATAAAATGCATTTATCTTCTTTAGGTTCCGCTTGACAATAGCCCAGTATTTCCTCATTGGGCGGAGCTCTGGCGTGTTGGGAGGGTTCTTGTCCTTGGGAACCACCTGCACGTTGTTGGCGGCAGTACCACTCCATGGCCTTTTTTACCGTAATGGCAAGATGCCAAATTCTGCTACCTTTCCCTTCCTTTTGCCGTATAAAACTCTCTGTCCCGGAATCTGCTGTATGTCGGCTTTTGACGTAGGTTTTCGTCGTCCATGTACCACGCAGTCAAACTTCGTCAGCATCGTTGTTGATACCTCCGGGATCGCGCTTTGGCCGTCGTATTTTGTTTATCATCGCGACATTTGGAGTCACTACCCTTCTATTTAAGTCGATTGTCCGGCTCGTTTTTTTGCGCTCGATGCACGATTGTAGAACGATACCCCAGCTTATTTGCGCATCTCGGAGAGAGAGGTTAGGGTTTCGCTGAAATTACCGGCAACTCTCTTTGTCGTCTCAAGCGGCTTCCGTTTCGATTCCCCCCGATCCAGACTTCCTGGCTTCGACAAACGTTCCCCAAACACTTTAATTACATTTGTAACGGTTGATTCTGCAACTTTTAGCGATGTTGCCAGCTTTGCGTGCGAGCAGCTCGGATTTTCGCGATGCGCTAGCAAAATTTTGATACGCTGCTCTTCTTGCTTGGACGGCTTTTGACAACTGAAGATGTGAATTCCAAATCAAAAATAGGAGCAACATTCTAACACACACACACTTCAAATGAGGGGTGTTCAGGTTTTTTAAAGCAAAATTGAGAGAAATCACGTCAAGTTTATATTGACCAAATTTTGACCGCTATCACCCTTTATATAAATATACTTTATATGGATAATTATCTATTGATGACCATAACCAGGTAAATAGCTCAGTGGTTAGTGTGTTGGCTTAACAAGTGCATGGTCGCGCGTTCGATTCTCCGCCCAGGCGGAAAGGTAAAAAAACTTAAAAATTTATAAAATCGTATAATTTCTTCTACATTGTTGGTATTACAGAAAAAGGCGTTAAGAACTAAAAAACCTCGTGGATGTGAGAAAGATATGAGGGAAAATGCAATTAGCAAGAAAACAATGTTTTTTTTTTGAGTTAGCCTTTATGAAATTGTTTTTACATCTTGGAAAAGAATAAACGTTTATCACAAAAAATTGAAATTTGCTAATGAAATCAATTAATTTTTAATCAAGTATATATTAGACATTAGGTCAAATTAAAACTGTGATTGATACTATCATTTTCGTGATTTAAGACATTTCAATTAAAAACCTTATTGGATCAATTAATTTCGTGATTGAATCAGAAAAAAAATTTTGTGTGTAAAGATCGGTATTAAGTTTGTATTATCGCACTAAAAGAGTATTTGTTTGGATCTCTCTTTTTTTGTGTCTAATATAATAAATCTATGTATAATAAATAATCTGTAACAAAAATAATTTCGACATATTTACCAAACCCGTTGTAATTTTCAATTGGATCTTAATTAATAATAGTAAACTATGAAGTTTTCTGTTTTGGAAAACCACACTCCTTTACCTTTTCAAGCACACAGAAAACAATGTCACGAAAATTTTCACGAAATTCTTAATTGAAATGAAAATCTTAATTGAGTTTTAAAAATTATTCAATTGAAAATTTCATTGAATCAACAAATTTTTTGATTGAAACAAAAATCAATCACAAATATTAATAGTATCGATTAATTTTGTAATTGTATCTATTACAGACTTTCAATTAATTTTTTAATTGACTTTCAATTCATTTTTTAATTTATACTATCATATCTGTGATTTAAGACATTTCAATTTAAAAATTAAGTGGATCAATTAATAAGGCAATAATTGCTGAAACCTTTGTTGGTTTTATAATTTAGTATAATTACATTTAATATTTATATAAGAAAATACTGGCCATTTCGTTATAATAAATTTTTAATCTATACTTTTATTAGATAAGATATATGTATGTAGGTGAAGTATAATAATATGTATACATATGCAAGAAAGTATAATGTCAGTCTTGAGGTATAGATAGCATAATTTCCAATGTAGAAGATACATTACGATGAAATCCATAAGCATTTTTCGTCCATATAACGCACGTTCTGCAATTAAAAATAGATATATTTAATTATGCAATTTATTGGAATTTTATTCTCCACCCATCAACACTGAATAGATTTTTTTGTATATGTAACTAACACGTAAAAGTAAAAATAATAGCTACATGTTATTTGATATATTGATAACTCATTATATTTTTTACAAAACACCAAACTCATTTGATTCTCAGTTTATTTAAAAAGAAAGTTGCTCGTGATGGAGATTAATCGCAAATGTTGGTGCAATCAAAACCCTCAAAATCATCTGATATGTTTGTGCATCGAACCATAAATCGTTATAATGATACTGGTCGCGTTGTCATTTTGATAGTAAAAACTGCAATAACACCTGAAGTAGTTCGGTGAGTAAAGACTCGAGTTCAAGGAAAACCACGCCTGTTCTGAACATAATGTTCACGAACGAGATACATAAACCGGGTTGAACAATTTGTAAGCATCCAAAATTAACTGTTAATAAAGCGGACGTAAATTCCTCTTTGTTATAAAATATATTCTTCAAGGACAGATGAACACGTTTTTATGACAATCGATGCAACCATTATCTCCAATATTTGTTGTTTGCTTATAAAGAAAATTTACTATCGTCAAACGAAAATTTCATTCCTCGGAAAATATAACTCTTTTTTATACCCACCACCATAGAATGGTGACAATGTGACGGCTATAATAAGTGTCATTCCGTTGTACGAACACGAAAATCGATTTCCGGACGTATATAAATATATATATCTGACAGAGAAATCTAAGACGATATAACGATGTCCGTCTCTGTCTGTTGTAATCACGCTACAGTCTCAATAATGAAGCAATCGTGCAAAATTTGCCACAAAAACTCGTCTTTTGCTTCTCCAGGAAGGTCAAAGTTCGAAGATGGGCTTATATCGCCAGTTTTGATATTGTCCCCATATAAACGCGACTCCCGATTTGGGTCTTCGGCTTATACGAAATCGTATTTTATCCAATTTGCCTGAATTTAAATCTATTAGTATTTTATGACCATAAAGAGTGTGTCAAAAATGGTGAGTATCGGTCCATGTTTTCGTATATCCCCCATGATAGACCAATCTCCCATTTTACTTCTTGGGCTTATAGAAACCGCAGTTTATTCTAATTTACCTGATAATTGGAAATCTAGATGGTTTTATTTTTTTTTTGTAGGACCACAAATGACGTGTGCCAAGAATTATGAGTATCGGTCCATTTTGTATGGTCCCGCATATAAAACGCACCCCCGATTTGTGGTCGTTGGCTTATAGAACCGTAGTTGTTTACCAATTGCCTGAAAGAAAAGTTATGAGGTACATGACGACATCAAAAGTGCTGCCAAAAAATGGGGTGCTATCGTCCATGTTTTGATATAGCCCCCCCATATAGACCGTATCCCGATTTACATTTTGGGTTATAGAATCCTTAGTTGTATATACAATTTGCCTGAAATTGTAAATATAGTATTTTTAAGATCATAAAGAGTTGTCCACAAATGTGTATCGGTTATTGTTTGTATAGTTTCTCTATAGACCGATATCGATTTTACTCTTGGCCTTCTAGAATCCGAAGCTTTTTATCCAATTGCCTGGAAATTGGAAACTGGAGTATTTTCGCCATAAAGAGGTTGCCGAAAACGGTGAGTACGGTCCATATTTTAGCATAAGCTCATAAAAACGATCACCGATTAACTCCTTGGTTTCTAGAAACCTTAGTTTTATCTGTCTGCCTAAATTTAAATATTCTTGTATTTTGGCTCACAAAAACGTCTGTATCGGATTTTAAGTTTTTATCGGGTCCATTGGTAATGCCCTCGCATATAGACCGACTCACTTCTTGGAGGTATAGTTTAGAAGCGCACTGGATCATAAAATTGCTTGAAAACTCAATCGTAAAATTCCTAGTTTTATTTCTCACATTTACAAGAGATGTTAAATGATTCCTCATAACATTATAAATCCATAATCTGAGTATTAGTCCTCATGGGTGAAATCTTAACATTATCTTCGGGAGGTGTCCCAAGTTCTCAAGCCCTCCTGAAATTCAAAAAGCAAATCCTAAAATTTCGCGTTCCATGGTGTGAGTATTTAAGATTCGGCCGGCCGAACTTACTTCGTGTAGTATACACTCAAAAAAAAGTCGTAACTCTCTATTCACTAAACCATATTAACTTATATTAGTTCATAAATCATTATGTTTGAAAAAGTTTATTTAGTCAAATAATTTTTGCCGTTATGTTAGTGTAAATGAACTAAAAAACGCGGAAAAAAGGTTATCACAAATAAAGCATAAGAACTTCCTATTTGATTCTTACAAAATAAGTTCATTATTTCTGTTAAATTGTATAAATTATACCAAAAATGTGTCCATCATAAACATCGTATGTCACTAAAGACATTCTTCAATTTGAACTCCAAGGATTTCCTTAAAACTACAAAAATTTCTTAACTACTGAAAAAATTTAGTTAGTTGTCAATAGAATTTTCTTGAATTGTCGAAAAATATTACTTATTTTTGCCATATCGGAATCTCTCTCT
>PGFW01016989.1:105729-116310 GCA_003123925.1 Haematobia irritans | reverse complement strand
GTGTAGTGTTTCCCTCATACAAGAACTGGGGAAAAAATTAATGCTGACATTATGGATTTGATAGGGAAATCGATGCAAAAATCATCTCAACACCCATCTCAGGCAAAAACAGAAGCGATATGGCAGCAGTACTCTCAACTCACATATTATTATTTCAAAAACACTGTGGGTGTGTCTGGCTGGTCCAGACGCAACTGAATCGGCAAACTAGTAAAATTTAGTAAATGAATACCAAATTGAATGAACAACACTCTAAAGTGAAAGACTAGAAATGCGAAGGGGAAGACAAACGCGACAAACAAACCACTGAGACTTGAAAAAAAAAACATAATACCAGTGCTAAAGCAGTATATGAAATGCGTGGCAATTACTTATATCTTTGTGAAATTTGTTTTCTTTCATACGGCCAAAAACAAGGCATTCAGTAAGCGTAGTCTCTCTCACTCTCACCAATCAATGCTTATCTTTAAATCTTTTGTCTTTGAGTCTTTTTCATGGCTTAAAAGCGTTTTCATTGCGTTCCTCGGTGTGTTTATTGTGCAAGGGGCTTATAAATGGACAATTTCCTTAAAAATGTATAGAAAATCTAGAACAAAATATTATGCAATATCCAGCCAACTGCCGAGCATGTCTGGTAGAAATCTAAACGGAAAAAGCATGACCACAAATTGTTTGCTTTGAAAACTTACATCCATAATTTGCAAAAATTTTATGTGAATTTCTTGAAAGTTTTGTTTTTGCGTAGCAGAATTCTAGGTAAATAATATTTCAAAACAAATCCACTTAATTATTAATAAGGTAGCACATAATGATGATTTGATTTATGTCTAGAAAATTAACATGTTGCAGATTGATAGAAGATTTCTCTAGTTAACATACTGTCGTGCTTTTTATAATAAGCTAAATTTTCGAATTTCGACTCTTGCTAAAAGTGTACTGTAGTTTTATTTGAAAAATTCTAAAATTATGTAATATGAAATTTTATAGTAATGATATTATTTTTTTATTTTTAAAACTAAATTGTAGCTAAAGTTTTCAAAAAAATCCAAACATAAATTATTGTATTGAAACTCAAAATTTTATAGAAATTCTAATAACCGAATATTGTATGCATTTATTGCATTTTGTTTTAACATTGAATTATTTGAATGTAAGTTTTTAAAAAAAATCAAATTATTAACCAATTAATTTTACGAAAATAATCTTATTGATAAAACGTTTAACGATAACTAGTTTGGAACTGGATTTTTTCATGAAATTTAATCACAATATAATTTTTTTATAATTCTACTGGATTTATGCACATTTAGTGCTTCATTTGCGCTGCCTCCCTAAATGTATTATATCTTTTTTAGTAAATCAAGAACTATCTGTATAATTGTACAAATATGTACTCCATTATTGCTTTTTTTTCCAAATTCATAGAATCCTATTCCTCTCTCTCTTAACCTCTCTCCTACAAGTACATCTGTTCAATTTTCGTAAAATTTTTTTTTCATGAAATCATATTGGTGAATTGATTAATTTATTGATTTTCGCTCTTATACCTTTGTTCATTGTTTCCCCTTTCCTTCATCTACGTTTCGCTACTTCATTATTGACTCTTAACCTGATTCTCTATTCCAGCATCGTGGACTCACAGCCTATTGTAGCTTCTATTTGAATAACTTGCACAATTGCCTTAAGCACATAGCAGCCTCAGAAGCTTGTGTTTGTATCTCTGCCTGTGGAACTTAAGCACCTCCTCTCTCAACAAAGCAGTCAACAGATCCATCATAAATTCGAACATAACCCAAAAGCCGCGCAACTCGCAATGGATAGGGACGTAGAGAAAATCACTCACTTGTCACTCACCTACTGCTTATGTACACAAAACTCTTTCAATTCATTGATCTGAATCACACAGGAAGAGGTTTGTGCTATGACTTTAAGCCGGAAAATGCGCTGGACATTTGCCTTAACAGCAGAAAAAAACAACGGACACAGAGGCACTCCGTTTCGGAAATTTAGATTTTCTACACTAGCCTTCCTGTTGCTCCTCCTAGCCCTCCTGTCTCCTCTCAGACTACGCGACAATCATTCGCGAAAACATCGCCACTCATACTGGCAATTACACAAATTTTCTCTTGTATGATACACGGCACTTTAAATACAACTCCATCAACTTTGGCCGCATGTATAACCTTCACATACGCAGGCCTATAGCAAAGACCGCCAAAATGGTAACACCAGTCAAGTGACTGTGACACTGACACACAACCAGTAAACGCAACAACATGCCATCCCAAGCTCTTCTGTGGCATTACAACACAAACACCACTACTCGCCCCCGGCATTTACACGGGCGTCGTAGCACCCGTCACGCCGAGCTGGAGAGCTCGAAACATGTTTAACTGGTGTGCACGCATATACCCACCACGCTAGTGACTGACGACGCATGATGATGATGAAGACAAATGTAACATTATAAAA
The DNA here is from genome assembly GCA_003123925.1 of Haematobia irritans. NCBI lineage: Eukaryota > Metazoa > Arthropoda > Insecta > Diptera > Muscidae > Haematobia > Haematobia irritans. The sequence goes on along the minus strand of PGFW01016989.1, from coordinate 113,838 downwards.
CGGCATATTTGTGGTTGGCTAGTGGCACCCACTAACATAAACCACACACGCAGATACGAACACAATGAGCAAACCTACAGAACAGGACCACCGAAAAAGGTTAGCCTGCAATTGATATGAATGGACATTCAGCCGCACAAGCACACAACGATATTTGTATAACATGTGTTTAAATGAAAAACCGCGTTTATAACATTATACGACGTATCACAGAGCATATCATAGCCTCAATTTTTCCTCCATCCCACCTGAGGCATAAGAGAATGAGTTTCAGTGTGGCGGTGAGAGAGAGAGTTTTCATTCAAAAGCAGGAAATGCATCCATATGACAGTTGAGTTGGTTAAGTAAAAATTTCAAGAGTTTTTGTTTGTTTTTTTCCAACAATTTTGATTTGAATTTTTACGCGCCACAAACTAATGAATGCATTGGGTGGATGTATACGGGGAATTTTATTTAGTTTTTTTTATATGCTTTTCCAAGGTATATATGGGAATTTAGGTTCAATAATTTATTTCTTATTTAAGAATAAAGTTGAGAAAATTAAACTTCCCTTTGTCCAGTAGATTGTTTTTGGCTTGTTTTTTTTTATCGTATCCCAAAAAGTATACTATACTTTTACATGTATTAGTAGTCGAAAAATTTGTTTAATATTTATTTATTTTGAATGCTTTAAGGTGATAAAAAAGCCTGTGTTTAATGCCATTTCAAATGTTTTAATTCGCCTATATTTAATTTGTTAAAAACCCTCTTTCCCTAAAAGTAGGCTTTATTTTTAAAAATTTTCATTTTACTCCCAGTTATTAGACGTTAAAAATTTTATCAAATATGTTTAACCAAGAGTTGTCGTCCGCCAGTTTTCTTTATTATATTTTAAATTTAATTCTCTAAAGTCCAATGTCTTTATCACGGTTTTGGGAGAACAATAAGTTTCCTAACTGTAGTCTACCAAATGATATTCTAACAAAAGGCGTAAACCCAGAATCGACAGAACAAACAAAACCAAAAAACAAAAAACTGATCCACTTATGCCCCATATGTTATATTCCACTATACACCATAGCTTCCCCCCGTTGACGTTCTAATCGGGTTTTCAGTCGAATGGGTTGGTTTTGGTTCCCTAAATGAGATCATGAATTGCCCGCCATACGTCGCGGGATCTTTTGGCTGGTCCTATTTATTGTTTTGGGAAAGTTGTAAGTGAACAAACGAGGGGGCGCTGGTGGCGCGGCATGCATCTGGATACAAAAAAAAAAGAATTAGAAATAAAATTTTCAGGAATTATTCTATGTATAAAATTTTCTAAAAATTTTTCCCATAGAAGAAAAAATAAATATCACAGTATAAATCCTATTATCTTATAAACATAATATTATAAACATGACCAATTATTAGGGTTAATAAGTAATTGGAGCCCAAACTATAAATAATTTGAAAATTAATAATAATCTTCTTATATGGGTTTGTTTCTGAACACATGAAATATATAACCCTTCCTGTTTAAGAAAAAAGCCACCAGAAGACCAAACATCTCCCCTTAAAATTAATTATTTAGAATCATATTTTATATATTTTCTTTCCAATTAGACAGTATTTACAATGCGTTATTGGTTTCTATTGCTTGCCCGAATCCGAATTTATTACCATTTAAAAAAAAATAAATACGTACAATTATTTTTCTGTCAATCAATAAATTGCAAGAACAACGTATCCTAGTCTTTTATTATATTTAACAAATAAAATAAATTCATTTTTTTTAAGTATTCAGCTCTGTTAAGAAAGAAAAATTTACATGTATTTTGGCAGGAAAGAAATGGAGCTTTTATAAGTTTATATTTGCAAAGAATGTCAATCTTGTGAGCAAATTAATGAAAGTTACAAATTTAAAAACGATGATGGAATCGTCAATATTTTACTTATAAAATTTAGTATACAGTGAAAGATCAAAATATATGAGACTCTTAAAATTTATTGTTGTTTATATCGAATTTATTTAGTAAATTTGATACGTTTTGGACAATTTCTTCCTCCTTTTTTTTAATATCTCTTTATAAATTTGAAATTTAGTAATTTTTTTCGGTTGTTTATAATTGTAACTATTCCTTACATTTTTTTCTTTATTTTCGTAAAATAAAAGCATCGTACGTCACCAATAAATTTATTTTTAACATTCCAGAGTAAAAGAATTCTTTTCTCCATAAATAAACTATATAATTTAATTTTTTGCTACATCTATGTAAAAAATATATTGGTATCTTTATTAAGCCAAACCAACATATTTATTCCAGGTATTAATCTTTTCTGAACCTATTTATCCTAAACATAATTTCGGGGAATTATATTTTTCTAGATAATCCTATGTCAACATGAATTACATCACATATTGTACCCGAATTTCTGTTGGAATAGTAAATAAAGACATCATAATTTTATTGAAGTCCCCCGGGAAATCCTTTCATATTTAAGATATCATATACCACATTACATTTTCAATGATACGAAATTTCCTTTATAATATTCCTGAATATAAAATACTTCCAATGATATTTTCTAAAATGAAATTAAATAATATTTACATCCCAAATTTATCTACTATAAATAATATAAATGATTTAGTAATCAAGGACTTCTTTTTTATTATAGTATTATTTTCAGGAATAAGTTACTTTTCCAAAAATTATCTTGTAGAATATAAAATTTTGGTTATATTTTCTTTAGAATAAACATTTACTATTTTGAGTGACATGTCCAATTCATTAGAACTAAAACTAACTAATGATATAATATTTCTGAAGAAGTTTGGGTAGTTTTAATACAGAATAAGATAAAAATTTTTATTATTGTTAAATTTTTTTCATTTTCTCCATGTTTGAATCATAAGTAATAAAATCTTTCTTTCAAAATATTAATGCCCATAAGATATCAATATAAATATATATTATATATATTAGAATACATTTACTTTACTTATAAATCATCACCTTTATTTAGATCAAACTAAAGTTGATATTAAATTGGGGATCCTATAGCGATATTGATTATGTTGTCCGATTTTTGAATTTTTTTTTATTTAAGTATTGAAAAGTAATTATATATCGAGATTGATAAGACATAGAACCAAAGCATTGCCAAGAATTTTCAGAGCTTAGAGGTTATGATATTCAATACTACATTTTTCAGAATATAATTATTATCATATATAAAATGATTTTCCTTTAGGAGATTCTGTTTTTTTTAGGATTATGAAACCAAAAGAGCAAATTAGTATATATTTGAGAGGTTAGTATCAACAGATTAAATGTATTATGAGAGATATCAATTTAGGTATATTCTTTTGTAAAATAGATAAATTTTGCTGTAAAGTATATAATCTTTTTTTTTACCAAATTATTTGTATCTATAGCAATTTGAAACAATAACTTTTTTTTAGCACCTGAAATTTTTACTTTATGTAGGAATATTCAATGCATATTGCACAGGAATATAGACAAAGAGTAGAAATTTTTCCTAAGAGAAGCTTTTTTCTTAGTAGAAAGTACCGTGGTTCCAAAGAGGGAAAAAAATGATTATTCATAACCTAAGGTATATTCAATGTATGAAATGTTTATTTCACTAAGTAAAATTATCTACGATACTAGATACAGTAAAGGCCATTTATTTATATATGAATATTTATGTTTTCGTACCAAGAAAAATTAAATTACAATGGAGATGTTTATCGTCCTTGTAAATATTTTTGATTGAATAAAAGGAGATCAAATCTAAATACATTTTCTTATCTATTCAAATTTCTATAGACTACAGAATAAAAATATCTTAATGCAACCCTTTTTATGTAGTGCAAAATTTATATGAAAAAATTATAAATTATTCCTACAAATCTTAAATATGGTAAATAATTCTAAGAACAGAGTCTTCATATCCTCATAATTTTTCTACTATTATTTCATAAAATATATTTAGAGTTATAATTAGAATATTGTTTTAGACGTTTATAAATGATACGACCAAAAGAATTCTTTTAGAAATATTTTAATTTAATATAGAAAAGTCAAAATGAAATTTTCATCAGAAATTTGCATTTCTTATAGAGAAATAGATACTTTCCAATTGAATATTACTGCAATTTCTATAGATAATGTATATGGTAGATAATCCAGAAAAAATTTTTTTACAGAAATAGGAAAAATTCTTTCCCATCCGTTTATTTACACTTTCCGCTTATTATTTTTTAACAACCCGAGTGAAAAACAATTTGATAAAGAAACAAGAATTTTTCCTACAGAATATACTTAAATTTCAATGATTTATTGTGCTTATGGAAATAAAATATGTATATAATAGAAATAATAACCCCGAAATATGCCAGCAAACTTTTCTTTGAATTTCATATGAAAAAAAATTTTCAGTTCCAAGCGACAACATTATTGTATAATGACCAGAACCTAAAAAATAGAACTTATTCGATATGTATGTTATACAGTAGATTTTAATCAAATCAAACAAATATTTAAGCGAATATCCTTTCTGAGGAGAATTTAACTGAATTTTTGAATTTTTTTTATTTATATTCATTTTTATACAAATATGTTTTCGTATAAAACATTTAAAACAATTCCAAAATTTTTTATTTGAGAGTCCTAAACCACTTTCAAATTACCGAATAAATACGGAAGAACCACATCAAAGAACGATTTAAGGAACCCCAACACCCCTCCTTATATATATGTGTTACAGAGCTTCAGGATACTTGTTCCGAATAAATTTGTATAGAAAGTACGACCCATTCCTACATTGAAACTTGCTCCCATGAATCTAATAGATAACCCTCAAATTGTTCGCAAGAAACACTTATCATAATATAGAGAAACCTAAGTGGTCCAGATAATTTCTCCAAATACTGATTTTTTTTTTTCCTTGGGTTGGTGTGCGAAATAAAATTTTCCAGATAAATATGTTCCCGTGATAATAATATTGAAGTAAATTTGTAACCAAATTATCATATTCCAGAAAATAAAGAAAATATATCAAGGAAATTTGACTATATGGAAAATTTATAGTGATAGATATATAATACATACGTCCAGTCAGAACCACCCTGTTCCAGATAGAATGATTTTTCGTATTAGTTATCTTCAATTTTATAGAAAAGGAATTAGTAAAATGAACTAAAAAGGAAGACTTATCAACAGAGGAAATAAAATGGAGATTTATAGCTAAAGGATTGGGAGGACTTGAAATATGAATAATTTTATCTCTTTATAAAATGATATAAAAATTTACGTTTAATCTTGTATAACTATAGATTAACTACACAACTTTTAGTGAAAGTTTTTATTATATAGAAAATCAATTAAGGTTACAGTGTAAAATTGTTTGCCGAAAATATAGAATATAAATTGAATTTCCTTATAGGAAACAACTTTTTTACATTATGACATAAGTTTCCATGAAACCAGAATATCTTAATCTGTAGTTTTTTATAGAAGGAAATATGAATTACTTTACACTAAGATAACAAATCCTTCCGGGTATATAGATAGTAATTAATTTGTAGAAAGGTTTAATACAATAAAGTATTGATGAATTAAAATATGGTTTCAAGGTATAATTTGGCTGTATAGAAAATCCTCTTTGATATTTGAATCATTAATAATTATACATCCTCAGCAATTATTTCGATACGAAAAATATTCAGAGCGTACATTGCAGCAATAATATTTTCAGGATCCAAAAAAATTAAAAAACTTTTCTTATTTTAAACTAAGTCTTTAAAAAATTATAATCATACTCGAAGATAAATTTTTAGGATATCTGTTAGTTTTATTATTATTATAATTTTCAAATTCAATAAAAATAATAAATTCATATACAAATTTTTATCGAAAATTAATTTTTCATATAGAAGCAATAACATCTCTATTAAAGGATTAATTTTAAGTCTCCATTGATTTAATATTCAATATATGTATCTCAGAAAATTGCAAAAATATTATAAATTTAGAATTTCCAAGAATTAAACATTTCTAGTATACAATAAGTGTATCCAGGGTGAAAATTTTGATCTACAGAAATACTTTGTATGATGGAGAACAACTAAAGCTATCATCCTTTGGTCTGGATTGAATTTACTTCGTTTTTTTTTTGTTTGTAATAATTTCAAGACAAAAGAGGGGAAACCATAAATGGCTCATTACTAATAAGTAATGTGACCAAGTACTTTGAAAGGTGAAGCGAAATAAGTTTGTTTAAGGGGCTCTATAAGAAGAATCCTTTACATTAAGAGAGAAAATCAAAGGGGAAAATAAAATGAAATACTGTTGTGCAAATTTTGATCTTGTGTATATCTGCCTCAGATTTTATTTGCCCTGGTTGTTGTTTCAATAAAAATAGTCAAATCATTATTTAAGAATTCTTGATTAATTGGCATTGTCGTTTTATCTATTTTAGTTAGTCTGCCTAATATAAGAATATCAAAAACAAAAAACAAACAGCCAAGAATATACAGAGTATAGACCAAGAACATAAAATTGCAATATTTGCTATAATTATTGCTTTAGTCGCAGTTTTTCGTATTTGTTGAGTGCCAAGTTTTTTTGTTCTTCTTAGCTTTTTTGGGGGTTTCTATAATTTGTGAAATAGTTTTTATTAGCATTTTTGGGCTTAATAAAATTGTGAAAATTAATTGTTAGAGCATATATTACTTTGTTCATAATATGGGAAGCAATTAAAAAGCTGGGTAAATATGTAATAAAAAAACTATGATTTGCTTTAATGTTTAGAGGATAAAAATCTAATAAAAAAGAAGGTACACAATTCTTTTTTGCAAAAATACGGCCATTTTTAGAAATTGTATTCTAAATTTGTTAAAAAAGTAATTATTCTGAACAGCAATATCATAATATGCAGCTACTAGCCCTACAGATATGGAGCATGTTTGTTGCATATTTTGTGGGTGATTGAATTTTATAAAAATATGACCTATTTTAAGGAGCCTTAAAGTACATATTTTTTACATTTCATGAATGAGTTTTTGTTTGTATGCATTTTCTTCGTCATTCTTAATCTGTGGACCTTTTAATGTCTTTGTATGTTTGATTTACTTAACAGTAGGCTGATACCATTTCTTATGCCTTAAAAAAATTTTTTTTTTTTCAATATCACCATATCGTTTTAGGTGTAATCAACCAACAATAAGACCATTTATGTTAAAGCTAACTTCTGCTTGAAGGCAATTTTATGTCGCTTCAATAGCTCATAAATTATCTTAACACTTTAGAAAATACGAAGGAAAAAAACTAAGGCAAGTTATACATCAACAACAGCCACAATTTCAACTCTTTTTAAGTTCGTCTCGATATTCATTCATAATTTTTAAGCTTTACAGACAGCCTTGAATTGCAAATACTCTCCTTTCTCTTATAACTCCAGCAGTATGAAGACAAATCCTGTATTCGTTGGAGTAAAAGATTTTTTTTTTTTGGTAATAAACGCACCTTTTTTCTGGCCTGAATATCATCATCATCACCAGCACCTTCCAGTCACTATAAAAAATATTTGCATCCACGCGCGCCTACACAATGCAATATGATGATTTTTGAATGAATTTTGAAGTTGCTTGAGACCAATGGCCCCACAGAGCACAAAAAAATCCCTCAACAAAGCAACAAAGGTAATCGAAAGAAATGTTGGGTACATCATTAGTAGATTTTGTATGGAGAGGAAATGAATAGGTCCCAACCAGGAAAAAAAGAAAACTGTGGCCAGAAATAAATTGTCAGACAAATAATTGTGGTTTTCAACTACTGTCTGACAGGATGGAATTTTGTAAAAAGGTGGATGGGGTTTAAAAAAAAACTATGGTGAAACTTCTATAAAATGATTTACGTACTTACTTATATTTAATGAATTTTAATAAGATAATGCTGATAATAATTACCTGAAAAGAGATAAATATGGAAAAACATTAATATATTATTTCTTAAAAACAAAAAAAATTTTAAATTTAAATATTTTCGAAAAGTTTTATTTTATATTTAAATATTAAAAAAAAAACTATTTTTTGTTTATTTTATCATTTAAAAAACACATAATTAAAAATTTAAACAAGTA
>PGFW01016989.1:23118-33177 GCA_003123925.1 Haematobia irritans | reverse complement strand
ATTTTCTTCTTTCAATAAATTTTTTCAACAGTGCTAGATTCGTTTTAAAATATAGCACAATGATTGAACCTCCTAGTCAATAAGACTCCTTATATGCATTAAACATAAAAAAATAAAAATATTGTCAATGGCATAAAATGCGCGGGCGTGCCCATAAATCAAAATTAAGTCTTACCTAGCCTCACTCATCTCCTGCTGCAGTATCCAACAAGCAATGATCTGTGGAACTCTACTTTGTATTTGGCACTCACTTAATCACTAGAGTTTTGTATTGAACTGAAAAAATGTAAACGTACATGTTGCATTTCCTCTTTTTTCCTAAAAGGGTAGTACTTACCATTGAAGTTTTAGCAGCCCGCATTTGTTTGTTGTGTTTCATGAAGAGCCTAATATTATGACTACACTTATGCCTCATTATTAGCTGAGACCGTAAAAATATTCCAAAGACAAGATGTTCCATTTTTCATCGCCCCTACACTCACTATCTGGGTAATTAAAACATTTGGTGGGCCCGAAACGAAAATGTTTTCCTTTTTTAGGTTTTAAAACAAGTTTTAGAAAAAAAAACAAACAAGGGAATGTGGGGGAAAGTAATGATCACATAAGCTATTATCCATGGTGGGCTAAGGACCATGATATATTGATCGACATTTGTTCGGGAGCATTGACATTTTACAAAACAAAAAGGGAAGATCCAAAGGATTTAAAACAAATCTAAACAAATAGAGATTAAAGGGAATTTAAAGAAATTCTGTTTGATATGAACATTTTTGATCAATTATTAAATTTCTTAAAAAAATCTTAACGAAAAGAAACTGGTAATACTAAGATGAAACATAATACTAAAATTTCTTTTTAAGTTACAGAAGGAAAAACTCCTTAAGTTATACTTGTAGTTTTTAGCTAATCCTAATAGTATACTACAAATTTTAATTGCAAACATTTTGACATATTATCTATAGAATGGTTATGTAACACCGTTAACGTGCCCACAAACTAAGCTTCATTTTTAATGTTATATGAAGGATAACACCTTGAGTTATACTTCAAGTTATAAATAAAACATAAAGTATACTAAAAAATGTTTGTTGTAACTTTTTGAACTTGATCTACAAAACAGATATGTTACTACTCGCAGTGTTCAATATATTCATATGTTAAGTTGATTTTTAAACCCACTTGTATACCATTTGAATAAACAAGTGACGTTCATTTCTATGGCATGTATCAGCCTCAGGTAGGCTTTAATTTTAAATATTTTTTACAATAGTATATAGTATATTAAAAATTTTTGTTGTATACATTTTGAGCCTTTATCTATAAAACAGGTATGATTACCTAATCGCAGAGTTAATTATATTCATAAGTTGATTTTTAAACCCACTTGTATCATTTGAATAAACAAGTGACGTTCATTTTCTTGGAATGTATCAGCCTAAAGGTAGGCTTTAATTTTTAAATATTTTTTACAATATTTAAATTATATGCATTATCCCATCGATTTATTAAAAAAATTAATTACTTACAAGTTTAAATGGATGTACACATATCTATTGACATTTAAATTTTCATATACCATTAAATACCAAAAAAAAGGCAGTATTAATTTTTTTAAGGCTATGCTTTAATTTTTACTATAAATTTATTAAGGCAATTTTTTTAGTTCATGGTAACCTCTTAAAATTTCGTTATTCTGATTATTAGTTAGCTTTAAGATATATTTGAAATTTTCATTTATATTCTAAGCCCATTTACCTATATAGCAATACAACACCATATTTTTGTCTTATTCGTCAGACAAATACAAATGAATTTCATTATTAAAGTGCTACACTCCTATTCCAATTACTTTTCACCTCTTTGGTGATTAGCCCCCTTTTTCTATCTAACTTCATTACTGATAAATTCTTTAAAATGTATATATGTAAGTAACCTATATTGTATATGTTAAAGTTTGTTGACTTGTCTTGCCAAAAGAGGCATGCTTTAAAAAGTATAGCAATGGCAACAAAACCTTTGGTTGCATGAGGTAAAATATTTGGGCCACCTGAAATGATTCTTTAGAAACACAATTCCTAACCTTACACAACAAAATTTGAGTCCTCCAAAAATCAAAATTCTTAAACTCTCTTCCCCATCAAAGACAGCCAGCCAAATAGTCGGTATAGTTTCACATATATATTTCCTTATTTCTTAAATTCTTAGAACAAAATATTTTTTGTTGTTGTTGTTGTTTTGCACAGAAACCCCCAGCTCCATCTGAATAATATCACCAAAAAAAATTAAAATTAAATACAACAAAAATTAGCTTTCTTACGCCCTCTGCTGTATGGCGCATACACAAGTCCTGGCTGGTATCACAAACAACATAGCTCTGAGAAGGGGTTAGATCCTTGATGGGCCGCCTTCGTGTTGCAAATTAGTAGAGCAGGCAGTCAGGCAACTTTAATTTGGCAAAAACAAGGAAGGTAGTAGTGTACCAATGATGAGAACCAGCAATACTGGTATTAAGCAAGACGATGGTGATGATGATGATGTTGATGTTGGTGAGGACAAAGTCTGCTACTACTACTTGCTCTAGACTAACATTTATTCATTCATTAAAGTATTGATACAACACAAAATGCGTGGCAGAAAGCTGTTGGCGGGCAGGCAGCGCTTTGGATACGTGTTTTGTGAATCAAAAAAAAGGGGAAAAGTATGATGCTTTCTTTCACAGACTCTTTACAGACGGAAGAACGACTGGACGGACAGACATTTGCCATCATCATCGTCATTGCCAACAGACAAAAAAAAGCTAAACTACTTACTACCAACTACATACAATAATAATAACCAACAACACCAAGAATTTGAAGCGGCAAGAACACTACCATTCTAAGGAACATGAGGAGTATTATGATACACATAGACTTAAAGTGGCTTAGCATGTCTTGGACGTTTGTAGTATATATTTTCCTTTTTTTTGTTTTTAAGTAAAAACACAAAAATTTTGCAATGAGGTTTTGTGCCGTGCTGCCTCTGCCTCGGCTTCTGATGTTTGTGGATGATGTTGTTTTGCCTATTGTTGTTTCAACATGAGGCGCTTTACTTTAATTTTCACTTTTTTCCAGCCCATTCAGCACCCAATGTTTTGTCTGTCTGCACAGCTTTTTTCACAATTTTCCCATGTTTTGTTTTGATGGTGTTGGTGAAGTGTGGCTGTAGTAGTGTAGCACTAAGTATGTCTATGTAAAAGTATGGTTTTAACTCGTTTAATAACCTTAGCAGTAAACACATTTTTGCTAAGGCAGTGGTAATTCCGGCGAGGGACGAAGCTAATGCCTTTGGTAGGTAGTTAGACACAAACCAAAATGTCCTTGAGCTTAAGTAACAATAATAAAATCCCACAATAATACATATAAGGCAAATGATGTTTAGGAAGTTGTGTAATTTTTTTTATCGTATTTTGAAAATCCTAAAGAAATTTAAAAATGTTTTAGAATGAGCCTAAATGTGCGGCCACAGTTATAAGTATCCTCCTAGTCAATAAGACTCCTTATATGCATTAAACATAAAAAAATAAAAATATTGTCAATGGCATAAAATGCGCGGGCGTGCCCATAAATCAAAATTAAGTCTTACCCTAGCCTCACTCATCTCCTGCTGCAGTATCCAACAAGCAATGATCTGTGGAACTCTACTTTGTACTTTGGCACTCACTTAACTCACTAGAGTTTTGTATTGAACTGAAAAATGTAAACGTACATGTTGCATTTCCTCTTTTTTCCTAAAAGGGAAGTACTTACCATTGAAGTTTAGCAGCCCGCATTTGTTTGTTGTGTTTCATGAAGAGCCTAATATTATGACTACACTTATGCCTCATTATTAGCTGAGACCGTAAAAATATTCCAAAGACAAGATGTTCCATTTTTCATCGCCCCTACACTCACTATCTGGGGTAATTAAAACATTTGGTGGGCCCGAAACGAAAATGTTTTCCTTTTTTAGGTTTTAAAACAAGTTTTAGAAAAAAAAACAAACAAGGGAATGTGGGGGAAAGTAATGATCACATAAGCTATTATCCATGGTGGGCTAAGGACCATGATATATGATCGACATTTGTTCGGGAGCATTGACATTTTACAAAACAAAAAGGGAAAGATCCAAAGGATTTTAAAACAAATCGAAACAAATGGAGATTAAAGGGAATTTAAAGAAATTCTGTTTGATATGAACATTTTTGATCAATTATTAAATTTCTTAAAAAAATCTTAACGAAAAGAAACTGGTAATTACTATAGATGAAACATAATACTAAAATTTCTTTTTAAGTTACAGAAGGAAAAACTCCTTAAGGTATACTTGTAGTTTTAGCTAATCCTAATAGTATACTACAAATTTTAATTGCAAACATTTTGACATATTATCTATAGAATGGTTTATGTAACACGTTAACGTGCCACAAACTAAGCTTCATTTTTAATGTTATATGAAGGAATAACACCTTGAGTTATACTTCAAGTTATAAATAAACATAAAGTATACTAAAAATGTTTGTTGTATACTTTTTGAACCTTGATCTACAAAACAGATATGTTACCTACTCGCAGTGTTCAATATATTCATATGTTAAGTTGATTTTTAAACCCACTTGTACCATTTGAATAAACAAGTGACGTTCATTTCTATGGCATGTATCAGCCTCAAGGTAGGCTTTAATTTTTAAAATATTTTTACAATAGTATATAGCTATATTAAAAATTTTGTTTGTATACATTTTGAGCCTTTATCTATAAAACAGGTATGTTACCTAATCGCAGAGTTAATATATTCATAAGTTGATTTTTAAACCCACTTGTATCATTTGAATAAACAGTGACGTTCATTTTCTCTTGGAATGTATCAGCCTAAAAGTAGGCTTTAATTTTTAAATATTTTTTTACAATATTTAAATTATATGCATTATCCCATCGATTTATTAAAAAATTAATTACTTACAAGTTTAAATGGATGTACACATATCTATTGACATTTAAATTTTCATATACCATTAAATACCAAAAAAAGGCAGTATTAATTTTTTTAAGGCTATGCTTTAATTTTTACTATAAATTTATTAAGGCAATTTTTTTAGTTCATGGTAACCTCTTAAAATTTTGTTATTCTGATTATTATTTAGCTTTAAGATATATTTGAAATTTTCATTTATATTCTAAGCCCATTTACCTATATAGCAATAGAACACCATATTTTTGTCTTATTCGCCAGACAAATACAAATGAATTTCATTATTAAAGTGCTACACTCCTATTCCAATTACTTTTCACCTCTTTGGTGATTAGCCCCCTTTTTCTATCTAACTTCATTACTGATAAATTCTTTAAATTATATATGTAAGTAACCTATATTGTATATGTTAAAGTTTGTTGACTTGTCTTGCCAAAAGAGGCATGCTTTAAAAAGTATAGCAATGGCAACAAAACCTTTGGTTGGCATGAGGTAAAATATTTGGGCCACCCTGAAATGATTCTTTAAGAAACACAATTCCTAACCTTACACAACAAATTTTGAGTTCCTCCAAAAATCAAAATTCTTAAACTCTCTTCCCCCATCAAAGACAGCCAGCCAAATAGTCGGTATAGTTTCACATATATATTTCCTGTATTTCTAAATTCTTAGAACAAAATATTTTTGTTGTTGTTGTTGTTTGCACAGAAACCCCCCAGCTCCATCTGAATAATATCACCCAAAAAAAATTAAATTAAATACAACAAAATTAAGCTTTCTAACGCCCTCTGCTGTATGGCGCATACACAAGTCCTGGCTGGTATCACAAACAACATAGCTCTGAGAAGGGGTTAGATCCTTGATGGGCCGCCTTCGTGTTGCAAATTAGTAGAGCAGGCAGTCAGGCAACTTTAATTTGGCAAAAACAAGGAAGGTAGTAGTGTACCAATGATGAGAACCAGCAATACTGGTATGAAGCAAGACGATGGTGATGATGATGATGTTGATGTTGGTGAGGACAAAGTCTGCTACTACTACTATGCTCTAGACTAACATTTATTCATTCATTAAAGTATGATACAACACAAAATGCGGTGGCAGAAGCTGTTGGCGGGCAGGCAGCGCTTTGGATACGTTTTGTGAATCAAAAAAAAGGGGAAAAGTATGATGCTTTCTTTCACAGACTCTTTACAGACGGAAGAACGACTGGACGGACAGACATTGCCATCATCATCGTCATTGCCAACAGACAAAAAAAGCTAACTACTACTACAACTACATACAATAATAATAACCAACAACACCAAGAATTGAAGCGGCAAGAACACTACCATTCTAAGGAACATGAGGAGTATTATGAATACACATAGACTTAAAGTGGCTTTAGCATGTCTTGGACGTTTGTAGTATATATTTTCCTTTTTTTTTGTTTTTAAGTAAAAACACAAAAATTTTGCAATGAGGTTTTGTGCCGTGCTGCCTCTGCCTCGGCTTCTGATGTTGTGGATGATGTTGTTTGCCATTTGTTGTTTCAACATGAGGCGCTTACTTTAATTTCACTTTTTTCCAGCCATTCAGCACCCAAGTGTTTGTCTGTCTGGCAGCTTTTCACAATTTTCCCATGTTTTGTTTGATGGTGTTGGTGAAGTGTGGCTGTAGTAGTGTAGCCTAAGTATGTCTATGTAAAAGTATGGTTTTAACTCGTTTAATAACCTTAGCAGTAAACACATTTTTGCTAAGGCAGTGGTAATTCCGGCGAGGGACGAAGCTAATGCCTTTGGTAGGTAGTTAGACAAAACCAAAATGTCCTTGAGCTTAAGTAACAATAATAAAATCCCACAATATACATATAAAGGCAAATGATGTTTAGGAAGTTGTGTTAATTTTTTTATCGTATTTTGAAAATTCCTAAGAAATTTAAAAATGTTTTAGAATGAGCCTAAATGTGGGCCACAGTTAAGTATTTAAATTCTATTGGATATCTAAAGGGGAGAGTAACATGGAAATTGTAAGTGTTTGCGTAGTAATTATAACGGATATTTATGTTCTTAACAGTTGAAGCACTTTTAAAAATAAATAATCAGAGCACAGCCCAGCCTAAAATAATTCAATAGGCCGCAATAGAATTTTAACAAAGGAAGATAAGTCCTATAATTGAAGGAATATGTCTTCCTTTTTACAGCCCTCTAATGCCCCACACTTCTTTTTTTTATCCATCTGTGATATTTTCAGTTTATCGCATCTATCGACAACAAAAAGCAATTAGATATATCTATATATATATGTATAATACGGCCTAGACGTTAAATAAGTCATTTTTATCTGCGAAAGCACTCTCTGAATATGATGTTGTCATGCATATATTATGATTACATTTTGTTCTAATTTTGCTCATTTATTGCTTGTCTATAATGTGTAGACTGCTTATCCAAGTGCGCTTCTTCGGCGTATAAGCGGAGGCTGGGCTTTGGCAGGTGTAGAAGGGCTTCGTATCATTGCTCGAGTATGTATAGGTAGTTTGAGTAGGGTGGAGTTTATTCTATATTCTTGTAGTAATCGCATAATAAGGAGTAGTTGGTGCTGTTTTATTAAAGATAGTAATGTGACAAAATCTTTCACTTGTTTTACGTAACTTCTGTAATTTAAAGCTTGACAACCAAGAAAGAATTGCCTGTCCAATAACAGAAATCTTCTTATATGTATTGGGATTAATTTATGCCTTTTAAGTATGACGATAGTTTTAAGCTTTTTAAATATAAAAGTGCTTTTAATGTATGGTGTGCTGTGCCGTGTGTGCTTGGTTACAGAGTGTAGGTTTGGTTTGCCCACTTAATATTTAAGTGTTAGGTGAACCGAGGCGTTCTGGTATCTGACTTTGTGTTAGTGATAGACAATCAACATTTAAAGATTATTTTATAGGCTGTAAATAAAGGCATATGTGCACCTACTGTAACTCTTAAACAGGGACTCCTCTCTCTTCTTTCTCGTAATACCGGGGGCCATCCGTTAGTTGTAGGGATTTGATTGAGAAGAGAGTGTCTCTTGTTTGGGAAAAGGTTAAGTTGCGTCCTGGGACATCCAATGCTTTCTTTGTTGTACAGCTCTATAAAAATAATGCGTCTTAAGAATGATTGATGGTGGGGGGTCTACACCTCATCAGCAATTAGTCAGGACAGAGAACGTCCGGTTCACTAACCACTTATCAAATGTTTCTTTGAGCGGTGTTTTTGGGGCAAAAATTCCTTGGCGTAATCTGGAGCTCTATAACACAACACGCAACAACACACCTATGTCGCCATATATTAGACCTCTCTCTCGCTCTTTAAACTAACATGTAGACTGTTGGTAAATAAAAGCCAAGCTTTATTATTCTAGTAGGCGGTAATATGTCACACGATACTTTCCTGTATTTATCTAGATGGCGGTTGGAAAGTATTTTTCCAACCCAAAGATATTAAATGGGCTTAATAATAGGGATAAAACAAAACACCATAATACGATCTAACCGACAATAATAATAATCGTGAGACTTAATAACAAAGTCTTATAAAGTTGTTATTATCGTGAAGCTACATATATACTCAAGTAGCGTATTTTTGTTTAGTTTTGAATGGAACTCAGAAGCAGAAGACCCGTGTAGGCTCTCTAGCGATCTTCAATAGGCCCGCACATGCCAGCCATCCACCAATTCAAGGGCGAGAAGTCTGTTTGCTATTATATTCACTTTGAACGACTTTATTTTAGATCTTCTATTGCAAACGCCTGAATGTAATGCTCTAAAATTTTCCAGCTGTTTTACTATTTTCTACAGAGCACCATATATACATAAGGCGTAACATAGGCTATCAATTTTCTTTGTTATTTTGATTAGTTTGTATCTGCTAGAATATCCCATATAGTATGGTCTTTTAATCGTTTGTTTAAAGGTGGTTTTATTAAAGAGTCTGACTTCATTTTTATCTTTCTTAGGCTGGTAGGAATATTTCTTTACACAAAGAGCAATAAAAGTAGCATTGTAATATGCGTTTTTTGCTGTAAAAATGTACAAATAGGATATGCTAGCTAATTTGTCATAAAATTTATTCGACTGTATCAATAATACTTTATTTCAAAGGCTAGACTTATATGCATTGCAATGGAGAATAATTACAGATACAGAACATATTTGGGGGAAAAACTAAATAGTTTCTAAGTACTATAGGGATTTTTCAAGTAATTAGGACTAATTCATATAAGAACTATTATATAGTCTATAACTACCATGGTATTTTCTTAAGGGTCTTGGGCTCCAGTATGATTGAATATAGTCCATTAATATATTAAATGTGTGGCTTAGAAAAATACACAACTTGGTAGATAATTAGATATACTAATTTTAATAGTCAATTGTTAATATATCCTTAAAACTTAGATTTGCTAATAATCTCTCATATGGTCCTGAATAACTTTAGTTTTTTTTTATCCCGACGGTTTCTGGTGCGAAATGCCTATATATTAAAATATATCTGCACTATTGTATATATAAATAGTGTGTCGCGTTTTATAGATAAGTTTCCAACCTCATTTTATTTTATTCTCATAGAAATAATATATAAAGAGCATACAAAATATCTCTGTCTATATCTACTTTATTGTTTTACTGACCGTAAAAAAATACTATCAAACTCAGGAGTACTAGAGGTATGACTACGCAGCTAATTATTTAATGATTATGTATGCAACAACACATACATTATAAAAATAATAACAACGAGTAATGATCTGTGCCTTTAGTTCTTTTCTTTTGGTAGTTGTGAGAATGCTTAAATCTTATATAAAAAAGCGTAAGTAAAAACAGCTTGTATAAATTTTTTTATGAAGCAAAATAATAGCGAGAACTTCAGTGGCGTTCTTTAGTCATACGTGTACAAAGGAAGGCTCAATACATAAAAGTATATACAACGATGATATAGCCCGGCATTCATCGTTCATTAGACCAAGCGGTGGTATTGGGGTGAAATCGGCGCTGGGCTGTGATCAATAGACTCTGATTGGCCTGCTCAGAAGTTTAGTTGTGTTTTTAATAGTTTT